>JAPQNM010000012.1:8360045-8362545 GCA_029783475.1 Metacarcinus magister | reverse complement strand
GAGAGAGAGAGAGAGAGAGAGAGACAGAGAGAGAGACTTAACTGACCTATTCTTAGAGTGACCTTCAAATTTCTACATGAACAATTTAACTTGGCGTTTCGGAGACTGACTGACCATAGAGAAGGAGGAGGAGGAGGAGGAGGAGGAGGAGGAGGAGGAGGAGGAGGAAGACTGTATAATGTATGTCGGGAGAAGAGGATGGAGATGAGAGGAATAGGGAGAAGAGAAACAAACAACTCCCTTCTTCTCCTCTTCCTCCTCCTCCTCCTCCTTCTCCTCCTCCTCCCGTGGAAGTGATAAGTGGTACTCCTACATCACACACCCCGACAGGCTTGCCTTTACTTCCTTCCTCCTCCTCTTCCTCCTCCTCCTCCTCCTCCTCCTCCTCCTCCTCCTCCTCCTCCTCCTCCTCTTCCTTCTACTCAACATTAGGCGTTTACCACGGCAAGATATGAAGGAATAAATTGTAGAATAGGAAGGTGAAGACGGTCGTTTCATTCACCCTCTCCTCCTCCTCCTCCTCCTCCTCCTCCTCCTCCTCCTCCTCCTCCTCCTCCTCCTCCTCCTCCTCCTTCTCTTCCGTAAAGGTTAAGTCTTTCTCAAGCAGTCCTTTTTGTCTCCTCCTCTCACCACTTTGTGACTCAAACTCCCCTTCCTCCTCTTCCTCCTCCTCCTCCTCCTCATCATCCTCCTCCTCCTCATCCTCTTCCTCCTCCTCCTCCTCCTCCTCCTCCTCCTCCTCCTCCTCCTCCTCGTCCTCCTCCTCCTCTAGTACACAAAACAAAGTGGAGGAAGAATAGGAGATGAAGCGCAAAAGGAAAAATATTAGAGGCCATAATCTAACTTTTATCTCTGCTCTTCCACCTCTACTACAAAGCATGATGGAGGAGGAGGAGGAAGAGGAGGAGGAGGAGGAGGAGGAGGAGGAGGAGGAGGAGGAGGAGGAGGAAATGTGAAAGAGAATGTATGAAATAAGTCTAGGAAGAACATCAGAAAAATGTTTGAGTCTGTCCTCAGGTATTCCAAGAGGTAGTTTGATTAATTAAGTGTACCTGTAAGTGTGTGTGTGTGTGTGTGTGTGTGTGTGTGTGTGTGTGTGTGTGTGTGTGTGTGTGTGTGTGTGTGTGTGTGTTGTGGTAACGTTGTATGTGCATCTGATAACCTGTTTGTTCAAGCTTAAAATTCTCCCCAAAAATCAACATTATCATCACAATTCTCTCTCTCTCTCTCTCTCTCTCTCTCTCTCTCTCTCTCTCTCTCTCTCTCTCTCTCTCTCTCTCTCTCTCTCTCTCTCTCTCTCTCTCTCTCTCTCGCTAAGCAGACAAACTTTAATGGTTCAGAGCAATGAAACGAATCGCTGACTTGCCTTTCGAAATTGCGTCGCAGAATGAAATTAAATAAAAAGATAAATAAAGAGAAAGAAAGAAAAAAAAAAAAGAAAGAAGGCAAGAAAGAAAGGGAAAAAAAAGAAAGAGAAAAAAAGAAAAAGCAAATGGAAAGAATGAAAGAAAGAAAGAAAGTAGATATTGATAAAATTATATATACATGAAAAAGAATAAAAGATAGATAGATAGATAGATATTAAAAAGATAAATAGTTGGAATTAACAGCAAATATTAAAGAAAATATATAAAGAAAAGTTATTAGTAAGAAAGAATGTGTTTAATTTCACGTTGAGAGTTGGTCTGTCTGTCGTTTCCCATTTCTAGGCATTTTTAAACACTCCCCTTTCTCCCATCTCTTCCCCTTCCCTTCTCTTCCCCTTCCCTCCTCTTCCCCTTCTAGAACCATTCCCCTTTATCCATGCCCACTTCACTACTATTCCCCTTTCCCTTACCCTTACCCTTACCCTTACCACCCTACCACACTCCCCTCACTTGCCTCCCCTTTCCCCTCACTCCCTCCATTTCCTGCAGTTCCTACCCCTTACCACTCCCTTTTATGTTCTATCCTCCACCCTTTCCCCTCCCATTAAAAGAAGTAAACGTATATATAAAAATGTATGTAATGACTCTACACCCACACCCACACCCACACACACACACACACACACACACACCCACACACACACACACACACACACACACACACACAGCCATCCACCAGGAGATATTTATTGCACCCATGTATAACTTGTTCTTTTTTCTATTAGGGAGTGTGTGCACAAATGACCCTCGTGCCCTAAAAATAGATAATTACGTGTTATTTAGGTCGAGTGGAATACAGGTACACACGCTTACATACCCTCTCCTACCACTCACTCTCTTACCTGTACCTACCATCTCTCTCTCTCTTTTTTTTTCTCTCTCTCTCATGGTAAGTCTGTTTTCCTAATTTCCTCATGTCCTCATTTCAACGTTATTCACTGATTTTCGTTGTATTCCCTTGTATGTACAGCATCGTCCATAAGGTATTAGAATTGGTAGAGTTTTGAATCGTTAGCGGATGGTGTGTATGTTGCAATGTCTGGCCAAGGTGAGCAAGGTGATGATAAAGTTGA
>JAPQNM010000012.1:8337545-8355045 GCA_029783475.1 Metacarcinus magister | reverse complement strand
ACCACAACACCACAGCACCACAGCACCACAGCCCCACAGCCCCTACAGCCCCACGACACCACATTTTATTTATACCTAGCGGACAAAAGTGACATCCTTCAGGTAATCACGGTGAGTCCTGAATTAAAACAGATTTCCAGAAGGGCTGCTGACACTTCTCTAAATTTGCATCACAACGCCACTGTGCCCGGTCACACCACACCACACCACACTACACCACACCACACCACACCACACCACACCTCCTCAACACCCTTTAACACTACTCGATCCTGCTGTTATAGGATCAGATGCCTTTCCTGACAAACTTGTGAAAATGAAACCATGTGTACTTTTCTTTCACCCTCACAGCAAATACCTAAAATGGCCTCAAATTCTCTATATATATTGTAGTCACTTTCATTGAATTATAACAACTTTTTACCAGGTAGAGGGGAAAAAAACATCTCTTATTACTAAAAAAAAAAAATATCCCTTAGTTCTAACAAAAAAAATTCATTGTTGTTCATCAATTTCCTTTCTTTTCCAATAGCTGGTTTCTTATTACATTGTTTCCCTCCCGGCTCTATGCTCGAGTACCTACCTTCCTACCTTCTCACTTTTCCACCCTCTCCTCGCACCAGTAATACAGATCAATACACAGAACACCCAACACAACCAACACAACCAACACAACCAACACAACCAAGACAACCAAGACACCACCAACACAACCAACACAACCAACACAACCAACACAACCAATACTACCACGACTGCCATCCTCGTTACGAACCAATATTACTTCTATTACTTGTACCCTGGATCCTGCCTGCACTACCATTTTCCTCCTGCTCCCCTTCGCCTCTTCTTACTATGTTAACTGTTACTACTACTACTACTACTACTACTACTACAACTACTTTTTTTTCTTCTTCTCCACCTACTTCTCTTCTTCTTCTTCTTTCTCCTCCTCCTCCTCCTCCTCCTCCTCCTCCTCCTCCTCCTCCTCCTCCTCCTCCTCCTCCTCCTCCTCCTCCTCACTTAACCAATTACGAATCACAACCCTTGAGAAAGCAATGCAAACAGGCGACCACAATGTAGAAAGGGGAAGGAAACACGAGAGAGAGAGAGAGAGAGAGAGAGAGAGAGAGAGAGAGAGAGAGAGAGAGAGAGAGAGAGAGAGAGGAGAGGAGAGATGAGAGAGGAGAGAGAGAGAGAGAGAGAGAGAGAGAGAGAGAGAGAGAGAGTAATTACGAGCGCCCTTCTCTTACCTTTCTAAGGGCTCACCTTCGCTACAGGTCACAGTGTCACCGCCACCTGTCCGCCTTACCTGGAATTAAAACAAGTAATTGATTTGTGAGGGAAGTGAGTGACGTGAGAGAGAGAGAGAGAGAGAGAGAGAGAGAGAGAGAGAGAGAGAGAGAGAGAGAGAGAGAGAGAGAGAGAGAGAGAGAGAAAGAGAGATAGAGCAATCGAACTAAAAAGAGATGTCGAGCGAAGGGGAATACTAAATAGGGAGAGTACGAGAGAGAGAGAGAGAGAGAGAGAGAGAGAGAGAGAGAGAGAGAGAGAGAGAGAGAGAGAGAGAGAGAGAGAGAGAAGGGGGGGGGGCAGTGAGAGTGACAGGAACCAAAGAGCAGACTGATGATGTAAGTGGAGGAAGAAAAAAAAAAGTAGACGATAAGAAAAAAGAAATAAGATCAAAAGGTTCGACCAATCAAAGGAAGAAAGATTGACAGGCTTACAGGTGAGAGAGAGAGAGAGAGAGAGAGAGAGAGAGAGAGAGAGAGAGAGAGAGAGAGAGAGAGAGAGAGAGAGAGAGAGAGAGAGAGAGAGAGAGAGAGAGAGAGAATGAAAAATAGGCAATAAATAAAAAACAGTATATAATATAGAAGTAACTTATTGCATAAAACACACACACACACACACACACACACACACACACACACACACACACACACACACACACACACACACACACACACACTGGCGCCAAGTCTAAAACAGATGTCACACGCCGAGATATTGGATAAACTAGGAATGACAACAACAATAAAGAAGAGAAGAGAAGAGAAGACAAGAGAAGAGAAGAGAAGAAGAAGAGAAGAGAAAGAGAAGAGAAGACAAGAGAAGAGAAGAGAAAGAGAAGAAAAAAAATTGGAATTCATTATATTATTGAAGACAGAAAGAGGAATAGAAAACGTGGACAGGGAGGTGGAGGAATAAGGGGTCACGAATATAAACTAAAAATGAGGAAATGTTTAAATAATGTCCATAAATTTAGTAGCATAAGTAGTGGAATTGAAGCTTGGAATAAGTTAAATGTAAAGTTGGTGTGTGTGTGCGTGTGTGTGTGTGTGTGTGTGTGTGGAAGGAAGAACACACACACACACACACACACACACACACACACACACACACACACACACACACACACACACACACACACACACACACTCAGATCACACTCTCTCCATCTCAAATTAACGAGTCACCACCCAACCTCTCTCCCCTTCCTTCCCCTCCCCTTCCCCCATCACTTACCCTCACTCTCCCCTCTTCTACACCCTCAAAATAGTACCCTCCCCTTTCCCTTACGTAGTCACCCCTTCCTTTTAATTCCCCTCACCCCTTCCCCTCCCCTCCCTCCCCTTTCCTCCCCTCCCTAACATAATTTTGGTCATATTAAACATTTCTATCACCACACGACGCCGACTCCTTCCCCTCTAACAAAAAGTTCCCCTTAACCCAAACAGATGGCAATGTTGTGCACGTTTTCCCGAGTGTGTGTGTGTGTGTGTGTGTGTGTGTGTGTGTGTGTGTGTGTGAGTGTGAGAGAGAGAGAGAGAGAGAGAGAGAGAGAGAGAGAGAGAGAGAGAGAGAGAGAGAGAGAGAGAGAGAGAGAGAGAGAGAGAGAGAGAGAGAGAGAGAGATACAAAGGTAACACCCACACATGAAGGAGGAGGAGGAGGAGAAGGAGAATATACATAGGAATACAGAGGAAATACAAAATAACTATTACTATTATTCAACAAAAATGTGGAAGACTTGGATGCAATAAAGTGATTCCCTTCCCCTTCCACCTCTCACTCCGGCAGTATTGACAGGAAACAGGAACAACAACAACAACAACAACAACAACAACAACAACGACAATAAGAACAAGGAGAAGAAGAAGAAGATGATGGAGGAGGAGGAGGAGGAGGAGGAGCCTCAGGAGAAGGGAGTGTCATCCACAGAAGGAGTAAAGAAAAAAAGCTTTCCTCTTATATCAATATTATTATTCCTCTCTCTCTCTCTCTCTCTCTCTCTCTCTCTCTCTCTCTCTCTCTCTCTCTCTCTCTCTCTCTCTCTCTCTCTCTCTCTCTCTCTCTCTCTCTCTCTCTCTCTCTCTCACAAAACAGCCTTACTCACAGGTATTAAAGGCTACACTTCAACACACATTTCATTCACACTCCCACCCTTGTCTGGCCGCCCTCCTCCTCCTCCTCCTCCTCCTCCTCCTCCTCCTCCTCCTCCTCCAACCTCTAATATCAGTATAATCACCACCATCACCTATTCCTAATTTACGAATGGAGATAAGAAACAAGTTATTAATTACCATCCTATTAGTCTCATCTCAATCTATTTCAAATAATGCAAAAGATCTTCAGAGGTTAATAAATGGTGGTGTTCATTGAGGTAAATTAACTAATAACATACAACCAGCAGGTGTTTCGTGTTAATACATCATGCTTGACTAATCTGTTGTATTTCTTGAGTGAGGTTTACGCGAGTTGTGTTGTAATAATAATGCTATAATAATAATAATCTTATAATGCTAGGTTTAATAATTTCCATCACAAACCGTCCTAGGTAATGAAAAGATTATATACAATGTTAGTGAAGCCACCACACCTTGGATACACGCTTCGCCTCCGCTCACTGAACTACACTGAAAACTAAAACTTATCTGGAACATTACAGAGGCAAGCGAGAACACATATCCTAACATTGCGTAATTAATCGTATGAGGAATGATTAAAGTGGTTAGACATGTTACCTTTACATATTTAGGTAAGGAATTAACAATAGTATGATTAAGTGTTTAAAAAAAATTTCATATGATTCAGATAATATAATTTAGTACAAACTATTGGAAATGATCAACGCCAGAGTAACAAGGAGGTGAAACAAAGGCTGACGATGTAACACACTTGCATGTAAATCGTACTTCAATGTTAGAGTTGTTAACCATTGGAACACACTCTCAGCCACAGTAATTACCTCGAAAACTATAGCAAGAATCAAGTCACGATTAGAAGAAAAAAAAATATTGAGTTAAAACAACATTGAGCCTTGCTGGAGGGAGAGGTGGGAGGTGGGTGGGGAGGAGCCTTATTCCATGCTATCATCTACCACGCGTTGTTCAGTAGAAGTAGAAATTCAACAGATAACCTTGCTACAAACAGGTTTCTTGGCATCAGTTCTTCCTATCTAATCTTATCTACTTCTCCTCCTCCTCCTCTCCTCCTCCTCCTCCTCCTCCTCCTCCTACTTTAACATGTCGTCCTTAAACATTTCCTTCCAGTCCTCTTTCTGTTCCTCTTATTCCACCTCTTCCTCTACCTTCAATCCCACAATCACAATCACAATCACCACCACCACCACCACCACCACCACCACCACCACCTCCTCCTCCTCCTCCTCTTCCTCTTCCTCTTCCTCTTCCTCTTCCTCTTCCTCTTCCTCTTCCTCCTCCTCCTCCTCCTCCTCCTCCTCCTCCTCCTCCTCCTGCCGTCAATGTGGAGGCTTCAGTAGTTCTTGGCTTCATCATGCATGCAATATGGTGGCAGGAGAGTGAGTCTGACCGCCAGGTGGTGTGCCCCCCCCCCTACCCTACCCTACCCTACCTGTGGGCGAGGCGGCAGGTGCGGGAGGCCATTTCTCCTGGATTATAAAAGAGGAGGAAGAGGAAGAGGAGGAGGAGGAGGAGGAGGAGAGGAGGAGGAGGAGGAGGAGGAGGAGGAGGAGGAGGAGGAGGAACACATAGGAACACATAGGAGGAGGAGGAGGAGGAGGAGTGGGGAGTGTTAACAGGTGGGGAAGCGAAAGGTGGTGGTAGTGGTGCATGGGTGAAGAGAAGAGAAGAGAAGAGGAAAAGAGAAGAGAGAAGAGAGGAGAGGAGAGGAGAAGGAGTACAAAGGAGTACAAAGGAAGAACAGACAGCAACAGTCCTACTGGACCTAACGAGGCTGTCCGTGTAGCTACACAACTGCTAAATAACTACTTGATAGATATTATAGTAATCAGGAAAATAAGTCCAGATTCGTGTTCAGCATGACCGAAAACCTCATTGTACAAATTTTCATGAGATTCGGAGGTGTGGAAATTTTTATGAAATTTTGTAGGGTACACCCTTAGAATTTTTTACATAAATCATATATTTTGAAATAACTCGAAATGTATGGAGTTTACGTAAAAAACGTATGGAATGTAAAAGAAAGAACAGAAGACGCTCGTTCTATTCAGCTATAGGAAATTGAAATTGGGAAGTAATTGAAGATGTAGCAGTGTAAAGTATTATGCAATAATATCTTACACATAATTTTAATTTTCTTCATAAGTATTAGAGTTATTGGAAATCTGATGACAGTATGAGATAGACATTATCAAACTGCATAACTTTATATATGTGCAATTTTCCTGTAGGACTAATATTTACGTAGTAAAATGAGAAAAAACTCCTTCGACCTCAATTCTGGTGGAATTTACGGGCCACAAAATGGAAAATACAAAATATTATAGTAATGACAAAACTAATTCCAGATTCGTGTTCAGCATGCCCGAGAACCTCATTGTACCAATTTTCATGAGATTCGGAGGTGTGGAAATTTTCATGAAATTTTGTAGACCCTTAGAATTTTTTACATAAATCATATATTTTGAAATAACTCGAAATGTATGGGGTTACGTAAACATTTTTTTGTATATAAAAGAAAGAACAAAAGACGCTCGTTCTATTGAGATATAGTGAAATATAATTAGAATGTAATTATAGATGTAGGAGTGTAAAGTATTATGCATTCATTTATTTCATAAAGTTTTAATTTTCTTCATAAATGTTATAGGTATTGAAAAAACAATGACAGTATGAGATAGGAATTATCCAACTCAATAACTTTCCCTGTAGGACTAATATTTATGTAGTAAAAGGTGAAAAACTGTTTCGAGTGTTGTAGTGTTGAAAAACAGGGTGTGGGGTGTGACAGGGTGTGACAGGAGGAGGAGGAATACAAGGGAATACAAGGGAATACAAGGGAACACAAACAGCAACAGACCCTAGGGTCCCTGCGAAAGGAGAGGAGAGGAGAGGAGGAGGAGAAATAAAAAGAGATGGAGGAAACAATAAAAAGGGAAAGTAGATGAGAAAGGTGTTGATGGTTTTTAATTATATTTTTATTATTATTTCATTATGTAAGTAGTAGTAGTAGTAATAGTAGTAGTAGTAGTAGTAGTAGTAGTAGTAGTAGTAGTAGTAGTAATAATAATAAGATGGTGCATACTAACATTCTACTATACTGAAACACACACCCACACACACACCCACACACACACACACACACACACACACACACACACACACACACACACACACACACACACACTATGATCATTAACTCTAATGCACTTAAGAGAAAACTGCCTTCTTAGGGGGAAACTTGGATAATGAGAGAACTGAGTAGGCAAGAATCTGAAGAGAAAAAACACATTCAAAACAAGACAAGACAAGACAAGACAAGAGAGAGAGAGAGATAGAGAGAGAGAGAGAGAGAGAGAGAGAGAGAGAGAGAGAGAGAGAGAGAGAGAGAGAGAGAGAGAGAGAGAGAGAGAGAGAGAGAGAGAGAGAGAGAGAGAGAGAGCAGGGAGACAAGTGGGAGGAAATCAGGCAAGGAGGAAGTAAAAAAAAGGAGGAAAAAATAATGGAAGATATAAATAAGGAGAAGAAGGAGTGGAGGAGGATAGGAAAGAGAGAGAGGGAGGGAGAGAAAGAGAGAGAGAGAGAGAGAGAGAGAGAGAGAGAGAGAGAGAGAGAGAGAGAGAGAGAGAGAGAGAGAGAGAGAGAGAGAGAGAGAGAAATAAAGAAGAAAAAATATAACTTAGGTAACCAGACTGGAGAGAGGAAGAGAGAAAAAAGAAAAGAGGAAGAATATGAAGGAGGGAAGGAGGGAAGAAGAGAAAAAGGGAAAGAGAGAAAGGGAAGAAAGGAGGAAAGAAGAAGGGAAGGAGTGAGGGAGGGAAGAAGAGAAGGAGGGTAGGAGGGAAGGAGGAAAGGAGGTAAGGAGGGAAGGAGAGGTAAGGGAGAGGTTGAGGCTCATGAAGCTTCGAATCTGTCCCGAAACACTCTAGTCAGACTGGTTCCTCCTCCTCCTCCTCCTCCTCCTCCTCCTCCTCCTCCTCCTCCTCCTCCTCCTCATGAATCTTGCACCTGTCCACAAGCACCTTTAATCTCCCTTCACCTGTCTTCTCATCTGTGACTCTCCTCATTTATTCATTTGTCTATTAATTACCTACTTTCTCTCTCCTCGTCTGTTTCCTCTTTCCCTCCCTCTCTTAATTCTCTCATCCATCTTCGTAAGTGTAGCAGTTGTCTCTCTCTCTCTCTCTCTCTCTCTCTCTCTCTCTCTCTCTCTCTCTCTCTCTCTCTCTCTCTCTCTCTCTCTCTCTCTCTCTCTCTCTCTCTCTCTCTCGTATAATATCTCGTATGGATAATAAATACAATAAACAATAAATAGATAGATAGATTGATAGATAAATATAAACATTCCCAGTCGTCTATACATTCACTCTTAATAAACAAAACAAAACAAAATAAAAACAAAAAATAAATCAATAGGCACAATGGAACAGGAATAAATGAATACATAAATAAATAAATAATTCTTTAACGTCAGCATTATTATTACCACCACCACCACTACTACCACCACCACCACCACCACCACCACCACCACCACCACCACCACACTCAGGGCTATCAGCATTTTTCCATCAGCATGCTAAGTGTCATTAGGCTGAGTCCAAGTCAATAGCAGCCACATGCATAATACAATAACCTATGCCATTATCCGTCACTACACCATACATCCCCGCCCGTGACAAGTGAATAATGATGATGATGGTGATGATGATGATGATGATGATGATGGTGGTGGTGGTGGTGGTGATAGTAATGATAAAAAATAAGAAGATGGAAAATAGAAAACACACACACACACACACACACACACACACACACACACACACACACACACACACACACACACACACACACACACACACACACACGACGTCCCAAGAGTAGTGAGGTTATAATTGGGAGTCACATTATAGTTCGTGTTTGTGGAGGGAAATTGGAGCTGACATCAACATATTACACCAGAAGGGAAGATATACATGAGAATTTATTTATTTATTTATCTTATTTATTTATTTTTTTTATCTTTTACCCGTGGCACCGGTAGGCTTCATGGAGGCCTTAGATGGTTGGCCTCTGCCCGTTAGTAGCGCGGGTTACATCAGAGGTGTTGTTTTGGGGGGAGTTATAAGTGTTGATTCCAATGTTTTATAGCACGAGTGAGGCTGAGAAGACAAAGAATTTAAAGACAAGTGAACAACTCAACGCAAGGTTTACACTATAACGAAACTCTTATTTTTATCACTATTATATTCACGAGTATACTTAGTGATTAGTGTATCTTTGGATCTACACAGCTTGGTGTATACTATATAATTAACCCTACGTAACACAGCGGTAATATAGCATCACTGTTGTAATATATTCAGTAAAAATAGTGTCATTGTATTATTGGACATGTACAAATAGGCGTATACTAAATAGTTAACCGTAAATACATAACATAGCGGTACACACACAAAAAAAAAAAAGCGTCACTGTAGTAAAATAAGTCAAAATCGTGTCATTTTAAGAATACAAAATAATTAAACACAACAATAACAAAATATAATAAAATAAAAATAAAACGTCATTAGTAAAAATAAGTAAAAAAAAAAATAGTCCTTTATAGAATTAACCACACCTGACAACAGTAATAAAATAAATAAATAAATAAATAAAATAGGTAAAAACGGACATTTATAAGAAGGGTCAGCCAAGAAAAAGAAGAAGAAGAAGAAGAAAATAACAGACCAACTACAACAAATACTAATGACCACATAACATCATTAGTATAGCTATTAGTGTTGTTAATAGTGATAAGAACATTCACATACATCATTAAATAACACATCCACGTCGACTTTACTAATGACTCATAATTAAAAAGCCTTCAAGTCAATTACACACCAATCAACACCACTGACAAGGTGACGTGATTGTTGTTGATGATGATGATGATGATGATGACGATGATGATGATGATGGTTACGATGATGATAATGAATAAAAACCTAAAAACAACATCAGTAATATAAACAACAACAACAACAACAACAACGACATCAACGGAAAAAAAGAAAAAGGGAAGTGGATAAAAATAAGGACAGGAAGGAAGAAAGAAATGAAAAAGTTAACCTAAGTACCAACACGATTACCATAATGAAGAAGAAGAAGAAGAAGAAGAAGAAGAAGAAGAAGAAGAAGAAGAAGACGAGAAGAAAAAAACGAGAGTAAAAAATATATAACAAACAGAAAGAATAGAGAGAAAGAACAAAAAAAACGAACCAAAATCACATAATAACCAAAACGCAAACCACCAGAATTTGAAGAAAAAAAAAGTTAAATAAAAAGAAATTAAAATAGACACAATTTTTTCTTACCTTCTACAAATCCATCGAGTGAAAAAAAATTAAACACGAATATATAATGAAAAGAAGTGCTTATATATGTACGTGTGTGTGTGTGTGTGTGTGTGTGTGTGTGTGTGTGTGTGTGTGTGTGAGTGTGTGGTGTCCGAATTTAATCCAAGGTTTACCAGATGACATACACTGCGCGGGACGAGGCACTTGGGGGGGGGAGGGAGGGAGGGAGGGAGGGAGGGAGGGGGGGAAGGAGGGAGGGAGGGAGGGAGGGAAGGAGGGACTAGTGAGGGACGCAAGGTTTGGTGTGAGGGAGGAAAGGATGGGCAGGGGGGAGAGGAAGTTAGGAAGACGGAGGGAGAGAAGTAGGGTAAGGAGGGAGAGGTGGAGGGGAGAGGAAGGGTATGCAAGCGGAGGAAAGAAAGAGACATCAAGGTTTAAGAGAGAGAGGAGAGACGAGAGAGAGAGAGAGAGAGAGGAGAGAGGAGGAGGAGAGAGGAGAGAGAGGAGGAGAGGAGAGAGAGAGAGGAGGGAGAGAGAGAAGAGAGAGGAGAGAGACGGAGAGAGGAGAGACGAGAGGGAGAGAGAGGAGAGGAGGAGAGGAAGAGGAGAGCGGGAGAGAGAGACGAGAGAGGAGGAGGAGAGAGGAGGAGGGAGAGCAGAGAGAGAGAGACGAGAGAGGAGGAGAGAGAGACGAGGACGTAGAGAGAGAGAGCGAGAGAGAGAGGAAGAGAGGAGAGGAGAGAGAAGAGATTGAGAGGAGGAGATCGAGGAGAGAGATACGAGAGAGAGAGAGGATGAGAGAGGAGAGAGAGAGAGGAGTGAGGAAGCGAGGAGAGGAGAGGAGGAGAGAGGAGAGGAGAGGGAGAGAGAGCGGGAGAAGGACGGAGGGAGAGAGAGGAGAGAGAGAGAGAGGAGAGAGAGTGAGAGCAGGAGAGGAGAGGAGAGAGAGAGAGGAGAGGAGTGAGCGAGGAGAGACGAGAGAGGAGATGAGGAGAGGAGAGAGAGGAGGAGGAGAGGAGAGAGAAGGGAGGGAGAGAGAGCAGGAGAGAGAGTGAGGAGGGATGAGAGGAGAAAGACGAGAGTGAGAGAGGAGAGGAGAGAGTCGAGAGAGGAGAGAGAGAGAGAGAGACGAAGAGAGAGTGAGAAGACGATGAGGAGAGAGAGAGAGAGAGCGAGAGAGAGGGGAGAGAGAGAGGAGAGAGGAGGGAGGGAGAGAGAGAGGAGAGGAGAGAGAGAGACTGAGAGAGAGGAGAGGGAGCGGGAGAAGAACTGGGAGGAGAGATGAGAGGAGAGAGGAGGAGGAGAGAGGAGAAGAGAGGAGCGAGGAGAGAGAGAGAGGAGAGAAGAGGATGAGAGGAGAGAGAGGGAGAGGATGAGAGAGAGAGGAGAGAGAGGAGGAGAGAGAAGGATCGAGGAGGGGGAGAGAGAGAGGATGAGAGTGAGAGAGAGAGGAGGAGAGAGTACGAGAGAGAGGTGAGAGAGAGAGAGGTGGAGACGAGAGAGAGAGGAGAGGAGAGGAGGGAGAGAGAGGAGGAGGGGAGAGGAGAGGGGGAGAGGAGAGACGAGAGAGGGAGGAGGGAGAGGAGATGGAGAGGAGAGGTGAGAGAGAGAGAGAGGAGAGAGAAGAGGAGGAGAGATGAGAGAGAGGAGGAGAGGGAGGGAGAGGGAAGAGAGAAGAGAGAGAGAGAGAGGAGAGGAGGGGAGAGATGAGAGGAGGAGAAGAGAGAGACCGAAGAGAGAGAGAGAGAGAGAGAGGAGAGAAGAGAGAGAGAGAGGAGAGATGAGAGAGAGAGTGAGAGAGAAGAGAGGAGAGCGATGGGAGAGAGAGGATGGAGAGAGAGGCGGGAGAGAGGAGAGACGGAGAGGGAGAGAGAGGGAGCGGAGAGAGTGGAGATAGGGGAGAGAGAGAGATCGGAGAGGAGAGAGAGAGCGAGGGAGGGAGAGGGAGGGAGGAGAGAGGGCAGAGAAGAGGAGGACGAGATGAAGGAGGGTGAGAGGGAGAGGGAGAGAGAGAGAGACGAAGAGAGAGAGACGAGAGAGAGAGAGAGAGAGAGGAGAGAAGAGGAGGGGGCGTGAGAGAGATTGGAGGGAAGAGAGAAGGGGGTGGAGAGAGAGAGGACAGATAGAGGAGAGACGGAGAAGAAGAGGAGAGAGAGATGAGCGAGGAGAGATGAGGAGAGAGAGAGAGAGACGAGAGAGAGAGATGAGAGAGAGAGAGAGAGAGAGAGAGAGAGGAACAATCTACACAACAACAAGAAATTGCAACAAACTTTCTTAGCGAGTACTCCTTTTGCCTCCTCCTCCTCCTCCATATTTATTTTTATCATTAATATTAATTTTTTATCATTAATATTTATTTTTATCATTAATATTTATTTTTATCATTATTATTTATTTTTATCATTAATATTTATTTTTATTATTAATATTTATTTTTATCATTAATATTTATTTTTATCATTAATATTTATTTTTATCATTAATATTTATTTTTATCATTAATATATATTTTTATCATTAATATTTATTTTTATCATTAATATTTATTTTTTATCATTAATATATATTTTTATCATTAATATATATTTTTATCAATAATATTTATTTTTATCATTAATATTTATTTTTATCATTAATAAATATTTTTATCATTAATATATATTTTTATCATTAATATATATTTTTATCATTAATATTTATTTTTATCATTATTTATTTTTATCATTAATATTTATTTTTATCATTAACATTTATTTTTATCATTCATATATATTTTTATCATTAATATATATTTTTATCATTAATATTTATTTTTATCATTAAAATATATTTTTATCATTAATATTTATTTCTATCATTAATATTTATTTTTTATCATTAATATTTATTTTATCATTAATATATATTTTATCATTAATATTTATTTTTATCATTAATATTTATTTTTTATCATTAATATATATTTTTATCATTAATATTTATTTTTATCATTAATATTTATTTTTATCATTATTATTTTTATCATTATTATTTATTTTTATCATTAATATTTATTTTTATCATTAATATTTATTTTTATCATAAAATTTATTTTATCATTAATGTTTATTTTTATCATTAATGTTTATTTTTATCATTAATATTAATTTTTATCATTATTATTTATTTTTATCATTATTATTTATTTTTATCATTAATATTTATTCTTATCATTAATATTTATTCTTATCATTAATATTTATTTTTATCATTAATATTTATTTTTATCATTAATATTTATTTTTATCATTAATATGTACTTTTATCATTAATAATTATTTTTATCATTAATATTTATTTTTATCATTAATATTTATTTTTATTATTAATATTTATTTTTTATCATTATTATATATTTTTTATCATTAATATTTATTTTTATCATTAATATTTATTTTTATCATTAATATTTATTTTTATCATTAATATTTATTTTTATCATTATTATTTATTTGTATCATCATTAATAAGAAATATTTGAATAAAATCATAATTTTTTTTTAAATCTATAAATCGAACACTTATAAAAGACCTCGGCAGTGTAAGGGTTAATACTGGCAATAAGTTATGTTTAACCTGCCATTACCACCGAAACGAAGGATGCGAGGGGATTTCATTGAAATGTTCAAGATAATCAAAGGATTCGATAATATCAATACAGAAGATTACATTACTTTTGATTGATCAAATATAACAAGAAGACATCATTCTTTTAAGATTACTGGTAAAAGATTCACATCAAACAAAGCCAAGCACTTCTTTTTCAATCGGATCGTTAACGTTTGGAACTCCCTGCCCGCCAATGTCGTCGACAGTAAAACAATTACTACGTTCAAAAATAGACTTGACAAATATTTAGAAGCCAATCCACAACTAAAATACTATCCGTTAACGTAGCAAACTTTGAGTAAGTTCATCCTGATGTACCTAACTTACGAATGTCGATTCAAAAGACGTCGCTAGTGGCCTGACATCGCTTGCCAGGAAGTAGTGGTAGCAGTAGTGGTAGTGACAGTAGTGACAGTCTGGTCTTGGTTGGCCTTCCTTTCCCTGCCAGCCATGGCTGGGGAGAGAAGCCTTCACCCTTACTATCCTGTATCCTTCACTCTAGAGTAGATAGTGTAGTCTCACAAACAGCCTCGTAAGGGCCAGCAGGCCTGTTGTTGTTTGTTCTTCCTATGTGTCCTATGTGTCCTCCTCCTGCAGGGCTAATCCTGGCTAATTCAATCCTCCACCTGCAGGTATTTATGAAGGACACATAACTCAGGTGTGGCAAGACAGATCACCTGGTGTGTGTGTGTGTGTGTGTGTGTGTGTGTGTGTGTGTGTGTGTGTGTGTGTGTGTGTGTGTGTGTGTGTGTTACATCCTTACTTCCTTCCTTCATACATTCATTTATTCATTCATTAACTCCTTTCTTCCTTTCTTTTTTTCTGTTCTTCCTTCCCTCATTCCTTCCTTCCTTCCTTCCTTCCTTCCTTCCTTCCTTCCTTCCTTTTCTGTTTCCTAACTTTTTTATTTTTGATGTTATTCTTTCTCTCTCACTTCCTTCCTTCCTTCCTTCCTTCCTTCCTTCCTTCCTTCCTTCCTTCCTTCCTTCCTTCCTTCCTTCCTTCCTTCACGAGCACCATTAGGCATTAACCTTCTCTCTGTTTACTTCAACTTGGCACCTGTGTGTGTGTGTGTGTGTGTGTGTGTGTGTGTGTGTGTGTGTGTGTGTGTGTGTGTGTGTGTGTGTGTGTGTGTGTGTGTGTGTGTGTACTGCGGCGTGACTGTAATACTCAACAAAAGAAGATCTACTGTGTACTAACGAGATTATACGAAAGGCGTGTAAACCAATTATACGCACATACATTACCACGCACATGACCGTACACACATACAAGGAGGGCGTGTGTGCACATTCATGTACGTATTGGGAAAATGATGAAGGAGAGGAGGGGGAATGATTTAGAGAAAGAGGGGAGGAAGGGGACGTGAAATTAGAGAGAGAGAGAGAGAGAGAGAGAGAGAGAGAGAGAGAGAGAGAGAGAGAGAGAGAGAGAGAGAGAGAGAGAGTAAAATAGGTTAATGATCTGTCTTTTACATGGAAATTTGGAAGTTACATGAGGTGAAAAGTGGAAGGGAGTGCAAAGGAAGGGGAAGAAGGAAGGGGAAGGGGAAGGGGAAGGGGAAGGGGAAGGGGAAGACATACGTGCAGAGATGAAGGGAGAGGGGAATGAAGAAGGAAGTAAAGGAAGGAAGAAAGGAGGAAAGGAGAGAAAAGAAAAGGATGACTGAAATACAACGTAGATAGAAGTAAAAGGTATATAATTAAAGGGAAAGAGAGAGAGAAAGAGAAAGAGAAAGAGAGAGAGAGAGAGAGAGAGAGAGAGAGAGAGAGAGAGAGAGAGAGAGAAGAAAAATATATTACTCATATATACAAAAAGAAAAAAAAAATAGGTTATGGGAATGAGGTTTTGGGGAGAGAGGAAAAGGAGGAAAAAGAGCAGCAGCAGGAGGAGGAGGAGGAGGAAGTTGTGGAAGAGGAGAAGTTACAGTGTCTTTCCTCCTCCTCCTCCTCCTCCTCAGAAGGAGGAGGAGGAGGAGGAGGAGGAGGAGGAGGAGGAGGAGGAGGAGGAGGAGGAGGAGGAGGAGGAGGAGGAGGAACTTTGCATTCAGATCTAGATCGAAAAATTTGTTGGGCCAACGAATGGCAAATGGAATTGAACGTCGATAGAAGCAAAGTTTTGTACATTGGAAGTCATAACGATCGGGTTCAATATTTAATGATTTGTTAACAACTTTCTGCAGTTAATAAGGTTAAATAATACCATTTAGTTCTGCCAGGGTTAACGAGAGAGTGTTACCACTCTCACCAAGAGTTGCCAGGAGTCAGGATCGAACTCACAACCTTTAATCACGAGCCGAGCACTGTATGTATGCACCACACAGCCACCCGACACTGTATGTATGCACCACACAGCCACCCGACACTGTATGTATGCACCACACAGCCACCCGACACTGTATGTATGCACCACACAGCCACCCGACACTGTATGTATGCACCACACAGCCACCCGACACCCTGCTGTTAAGAAGAAAAAGGATCTTGGTATCATAATATCAGGATATCTAAAGCCCACAAACCATTGTTCAGATAAAACTGATAATAAACTGATAATTTCATCGAACCTGCCTCCGAAAATAAGTCAGAAAAAGTTATATTAAAACATTATAAAAGTATAACACTTACACCTTTGAAGAACAGATTACACAAGTACTTTGACTCTAATCCTCAACTGAGATATTATTTATTATCCTGAATATATTTGTTAAAGTTATGCGAATGTCACATTTTGTATTTTGTTGCTGTTAGTCTGGCACCGCATGTTATCACCTGGGTAGAAGTAGTAGTAGTGATAGTCCTTATCTCATTCCTACTGTTTGTTCATCCTTAGTGTTATTTTGTGTTCCTCCTCCTCCTCCTCCTCCTCCTCCTCCTCCTCCTCCTCCTCCTCCTCCTCCTCCTCCTCCTCCTCCTCCTCCTCCTCCTCCTCCTCCTCTTGTCACGGTACATGTTATCATTAATTTAAAGAAAAGATTAATATTGTTCTACTTTTTTTTCCCCTCCCTTTCGTTGCCTTTCCGTTTCAAGTTTGCTGCCACTCCTTCCCTTCCTCATCCTCCTTCCTGTACTTGTAGAACAGCGTAGCGTAGTTCATGTAGTTCCCGCAAACAGCCTCGTTAGGGCCAATTACTTCCTTTGTTTCTGCTTTTCCTTCGTATTTCCTTTTCATAATCAAACCATAAAACAAACAATCCTATATTATTTTCTTCCTTCCCTTTAGAACACAATGATTCTTAGTAGTAGTAGTAGTAGTAGTAGTAGTAGTAGTAGTAGTAGTAGTAGTAGTAGTAGTAGTAGTTATTACACTCATTCTTCCTTTTAAAATTATCCTTTAGAGAAAAATTCCAACGTCTGCATTTTCTTCAGGAGGTAAGATACGACACTCTCCTTTTTTTTTCTGCTGGGTTATTTGCTACAAGAGGAGGAGGAGGAAGAGGAGGAGGAGGAAGAGGAGGAGGAGGAGGAGGAGGAGGAGGAGGAGGAGGAGGAGGAGGAGGAGGAGGAGGAGGAGGAGGAGCCTTTTCTTCTTGTTCTAACCATTTTTCTTACTCGTAGTTTATCTGTAACAGTAATTCAACAAGTGTTTCCTGTTTCACTAGTTATGTTTCCCTCCTCTTTCTCCTCCCCACCCTCCTCCTCCTCCTCCTCCTCCTCCTCCTCTTCCTCCTCCTCCGCCCCCCCCAGCAAAGAGGAATCACCTAAGGGAGGTTCAAATCGCCCTTATCGACCATACACACTCATTACCGCTGCCAACGATGCGAGGGAACGTAATTGTACCGAGAGAGAGAGAGAGAGAGAGAGAGAGAGAGAGAGAGAGAGAGAGAGAGAGAGAGAGAGAGAGAGAGAGAGAGAGTGGAGGTAGAAATAAAACTCTCTTTACCCATGAGAAAAAACAATTGGATTTTCTCTCTCTCTCTCTCTCTCTCTCTCTCTCTCTCTCTCTCTCTCTCTCTCTCTCTCTCTCTCTCTCTCTCTCTCTCTCTCTCTCTCTCTCTCTCTCTCTCTCTCTCTCCCCTATCTGTATCTCTAAGTGCGTAAATCAGTGACGATGTTGTGCGTAATTTAAT
>JAPQNM010000012.1:8305045-8315045 GCA_029783475.1 Metacarcinus magister | reverse complement strand
AAAAACAAAAACAGTAAATAGCAATAATAATAATAATAATAATAATAATAATAATAATAATTCAGCCTGTTCTTGTGTTGGTAATATAATCACTTCAAAGAGAGAACACACACACACACACACACACACACACACACACACACACACACACACACACACACACACACACACACACACACTTATGTACTTATTATTTGTCATTGTTCACCTCGTACACAACACAAAACATTTCAGTTGACACCGTCACACTCAGCACCGATTCTAAAACTCAAATAAGCTTTGTTCAAAATCGGTAGAACAAAATATAAAATAAAAATCTGAGTTACTAAAATAAATGTTATGGTGAACTATATATTATCAAAAGTGTAACGTGAACATATAGTTTAGAAAATTTATAGGAGGAAAGATTTGCATTTATAAAAGTGTTACAGAGAAAATAATTATTACTAAAAGTGATAATGGAAATATGTTTTACTAGAAGTGAAAAAGGGAAAATATGTATTATTATGAAATGTTTGATGGTGAAACATTTGTTACCAACAGTGTTAAGGGAGGAAATATATATTAATAAAAGTGTTACGGATAGGATGCCAGTCTGAACAAGTATGCGACACGTTCCTAAAAACAATTCCGTGTTTCGCTTACATCACTTTGTATTCATAATATGATTCCAACATTGTATTCAGGAGACTTTTATATTTATAAAGTAAAACACTTTACCGCAATATTCATTCAACAACTGCTGGAAACGACTAATATGTAAAAAATTATGTAATCATTTCAAAACAATAGTTTCACTTAATATTCTTCATTTTGTAAAAAGCTATATAAATATTTCAAACGAATTTTTCCACATAACACTCGTTATTTTGTAAACAGCTATATAAACATTTCAAACCAATTCTTTCACATAATACTCGTCATTTTGTAAAAAGTTATATAAACATTTCAATCCAATTCTTTCACATAATACTCTTCACTTTTTATTAAAAATTTATATAAACACTTCAAACTAATTCCTTAACTTAATATTCATCAACTATTTTTTTCACTTAATACTACTCGTCATTTTGTGAAAATTATATAAACATTTCAATCCATTTTTTTCATATAATACTCTTCATTTTTGTTTACCGAGCTTCAACAAACAAATTTAAACACTACAATCAATGCTAAATCAACTGAAACGTTCTGTCTAGTATACGAGGAGAACTTAAACAAATAATTATATAAACATCTAACGCTTGAGAATGTGTGAGTGTCACATAACCTCCATGACAGTAATGAAGGAAACCAGCCAATCAGCAGCGTCCTTACAAACCAAGCAAGGAACAGCACCACGCTCGGGGATACAACTTGTGAATGTATTTAAGTGAATCAGAAGGAAATAAATGACGAACAAACACAATACTGTAACCTGTACCTCGCACTTACAATATATTTTACCCTTTTTTCATACATGTTTTAAGACGACTGACCGACGGTTCTCCCCCAAAAAATGATAATAATAGGGAAACACTACTTACACATATGAACAAATAAAAAAAAATTGGATCAAAGATAATTTTAATCACACGTAACATTTACACATAAAACACGTACTCCATCTCCACCTACTTCCTCTCCACCTCCTCCTCCTCCTCCTTCATCTACTCCTTCTACATCTACTCCTTCTACACATACTCCTTCTAAACATACTCCATCTCCACCTATTCCCTCTTCACCTACTCCCTCTCCCCCTACTCCTTCTTCACCTCCTCCCTCTCCACCTCCTCACTCTACACCTACACACCCAATCTAAGGTAACCAATAGAAAGTCTCGATCATCTTCATCAAGACCAACATCACCTGAGTTTACCTGGAGTCAACATCCAATTAGTCTCTGCACTGCCACTCAAAGAAAGAGTGATCAGGTAACACGGCTCAGGCTCCATACAGGTGATTGGCGCCCATACATCAATGTGTCAATCTGTGCCCTGCCTCCACCCCTCCCTGGCGGCCTGATCCTGAAGGCTTACAGGCTTACAGTGTGTGTGTGTGTGTGTGTGTGTGTGTGTGTGTGTGTGTGTGTGTGTGTGTGTGTGTGTGTGTGTGTGTGTGTGTGTGTGTGTGTGTGTGTGTGTGTGTATGTGTGTGTGTGTGTGTGTGTGTGTGTGTGTGCGTTAATAATAATAACAATAATCATAATCATAATCATAATCATAATCAAAATCATAATCATAATCATAATAATAATAATAATAGACAGTTTACTTGAAATTGTAGCCATAAGCTGAAAATATACATTTCAAAATTACTTTATTCTAAATGTGAGGAGTGGAAGATTTTTTTTTTAACATGAGATTAGTCAATCAATTAGAGTTAGTTTTTGTGATGGGTGGTGTGTGGTGGGTCCAGTACAGTCCCGCAGGTTCGCTTCACGACCTTGTCCAGCCGCCGGCGCTGTGTGGTGAGGGCGGAGCAGCACCTTGGAGGCCGGGGATGTACTCGAGCCTGGGCAGCAAACACACCTGCGAACACCTCATGTGCGAGAATCCCGTCGTCTTCAGGTGTTGGGGAGGTGCGGCCGCCGGCCTGTAGGAGGCCGACGCGACGAGGCGGTTGAAGTGTCCTGTTGTCGGGTCTTGGTTTGGAGCGGGAGGCAGATAACACAGGGTAGGTCATATTTATACTTCTTAAATTTTCTTTGTTCCTTAACTTTCTTCACTGTTTTGTGTGTTCATTCCAAGTTCGCTGTCCTTAATTATGTAGAACTTTCACTTCTCACTGAAGGACGGGAAGGGATAAGGTTGGGGTGGGTGGAGGATTTGGTCAACAGATTGACCGTGCAGCTCCGAGGAGCGCCAGTACACACGTCTTGACCCCGTGAAGTCATGCGGGTGTTATTCACAATGGTCTAAAGGATCACGCGCTGGACTCGTGAACGTCAGCAACTATCCTCTCCGAAAGAGCTCGGATCTATGGGTAAGGCGGAGACCTCTTACACATCACACACACACACACACACACACACACACACACACACACACACACACACACACACACACACACACACACACACACACACACATATCCCCTTGCTCAAAAGATAGTAACCATGACTTGGCAGTGAAAAATCCTTAGTAATCTGAGCCGAATTCGAACCTACGCCCTTGGGGGTGCAGGCGGGAATGTTAACCACTGACCCACGGGAGCAGGTGTGTGTGTGTGTGTGTGTGTGTGTGTATGAGAGAGAGAGAGAGAGAGAGAGAGAGAGAGAGAGAGAGAGAGAGAGAGAGAGAGAGAGAGAGAGAGAGAGAGAGAGAGAGAGAGAGAGAGGAGCAATCTACACAAATAGAAATTGCAATAAACTTTCTTAGCGAGTACTCCTTTGCCGCCCCCTCCTCCTCCTCCTCCTCCTCCTCCTCCTCCATACGCACACCATCGTCACTGATTTACGTATATAGAGATAGAGATAGGGTTGGGGGGAGAGAGAGAGAGAGAGAGAGAGAGAGAGAGAGAGAGAGAGAGAGAGAGAGAGAGAGAGAGAGAGAGAGAGAGAGAGAGAGAGAGAGAGAGAGAGAGAGAGATATTGTTTGTTTGTATTGTTTGTGCACACGTGTTTTATGATGGCGTGTTTGAAATGTGCTTGTTTGCACCTGCCTGTTTTAAAGGTTACCTGCAATGGTGTTCAGATTGGCGGCTGATTTATACCTGTACATAACGACTGTGTCACCTGTTATGGCTAAAGTTGAACTGTGTGTGTGTGTGTGTGTGTGTGTGTGTGTGTGTGTGTGTCTCTCTCTCTCTCTCTCTCTCTCTCTCTCTCTCTCTCTCTCTCTCTCTCTCTCTCTCTCTCTCTCTCTCTCTCTCTCTCTCTCTCTCTCTCTCTCTTCGTGGAGATGATTACGGTCAAAAGGGAAGCGTACTTGTATTCTTGACATAATTATAGAGGATGAGGAGGAGGAAGAGGAGGAGGAAGAGGAAGAGGAGGAGGAAGAGGAAGAGGAAGAGGAAGAGGAGGAGGAAGAGAAAGAGAAGGAAGGAGGAAGGAGGAAGAGGAGGAAGAGGAAGAGGACGATGATAATATAACAAAGACGAAGATAACGACGAGTAACAAATCGTTAATGGCTATATTTTTGTGTGCATTACTCTATTCTGTGCCAACATTAATTGTCCCCCCCCCCACACACACACACCCACACACACACACACACACACACACACACACACACACACACACACACACCTTTTGATAACCCAAGAAATTCACTGAAACACGGAACACGCAAGTAAGCCATGGGGGTGGTACAAAGCACTTAGTTTTTGTTGTTTTAGTTATGCCTGTTATTACTGCACAGTGCCGCGAGAACAGTGCCACCGGTGCTCAACGACACACACTCCATTGTTTCATGCAGCACACAGCCACACCACCACCACCACAGCACCACAGCATCACAGCATCACAGCCCTCCACATAACCATCCCATCTTTCCTCATGACACCCACCAGTACTCGCCTCCTCTACACCACACATTACGACCTGCCTCTGAACGGGGTGTGTGTGTGTGTGTGTGTGTGTGTGTGTGTGTGTGTGTGTGTGTGTGTGTGTGTGTGTGTGTGTGTGTGTGTATCGTGCCTCCGCCCACATGGACATTTGGAAGAGAGAGAGTGGATATTCTTTTGATCAAATTCCTTCGTTCCATGACTGCCTTCAACCTGAACAGCTGTGGTAGATGTGAGGCGCCACCTTCCAGTTAGATTAGGTTAGGTTAGGTTAGGTTTGGGTTAAGTTATTATATGCTATGTTATGTTATGTTATGTTATATTAGGTTAGGTTATGTTAGGTTAGGTAATGTTAGGTTAGGCTAGGTTTGGTTAGTTATACTATGTTATGTTATATTAGGTTAGGTTAGGTTTTGTTAGGTTATATTAGGTTAGGGTAGGCTATGTTATGTTATGTTATTCTATGTTAGGTTAGGTTAGGTTAGGTTAGGCGGTAATCCTCTATCAATTCTCGTCCAAGGCTGAAAATGTTTGTAACGAGTGAACTAAGTCGTCACTGCTCCCTATACACACCACCACCACCACCACCACCACCACTATAACTGAACGACAACAAGTCTATCCAACACCTCCAGTTAACACGAGAGGCAGATACATACCCTCACATGCCTGTAGCCTCGTCACCATACACACAACACATCCAGGCACACATCCTCCCTCCCTCTACTATACAAAAACTAAACAAATAAATATATAAAATAATAATAAAAAAAAAAACAGCTGTAGTGTTCTATGACTATCTTGCAGCGCAGTGTTCATGGTTACTGCTCTTCTAAACTTGCCTACATACACACACACACACACACACACACACACACATACACCTCTCTCCCTCCGCCACCCTGCATGCATGCGCTGGTGTTCCTATTCATGCCTATTCTTTCCTATTTTCTACTGCAAGAGTTAACCAATATCTTCGTTCCCTTATCCCCTTTATTGCTAAACTCTCGAATAATGTTGGTGCTTCTGTTTTTCATTCCTGTTTATTTATTTTGTTTGTCTTTATTTATTTGATTAATGTTGGTGTTTCGGTTTTTCATCCTTGGTTTTAAATTTATGTTATGAATGTTAATGTCTCATCCTTCCCTACGATGTTTATTTGTATGTTTATATTATTTTAAGGATAGCTATAGTTGTGTGTCTATTATTAGTGTGATTAACGTGTTATCTTTTGTTTTCTTCAGTTATTTATTTTTAGAAACCAAGCTGCACCTTCCTCCCTGTAAATAATAAATAGATTTTTTTTGTATTATGTCTACACAACCAACAAGAAAAACTGATCAATAAAATAAGAGAAAAAAAAGGCAGCAAGAACTGAAAAAAAAATAACAATAACAACCGATATAAAAAGCAAGAAGAAGAACCGATAACAAAAAAATAACCAGCTAGCAGAACCGATGACAAAAATAAATAAATAAAAAATAGCAAGAAGAACCAATGACACACACACACACACACACACACACCACACACACACACACACACACCACACACACACACACCACACACACAGGCACCCTAATTAAAAACCTATACCGTACTACGAAAAAAAATAAAATAATATAAATAAAAATCTATATAAATTCAAATAAATAAAACCTAAATAAACGAATAAATATCAGCTGTCAGACTGTTCTTGCATACCAGTGAGCCTCAAACCCCGATCATTGACTCCAATACTTTGATGCTACGAATCAAAGCACATGTTTAAATACTTACCTTTCATATACCACCACCCCGTTTTATTTAGTCATCTATTGATCTATTTAATTATGTATGTATTTATCAATTTATTTATTTATTTATTTATCAATTATTTATTTGTTTAGGCCTCTATCGATTACTATTATGAGATCTCTTTACCTGTATGACTTATTAATTATACTTGTGGTGGTGGTGATGGTAGTAGGGGGAGTAGTAGTAGTAGTAGTAGTAGTAGTAGTAGTAGTAGTAGTAGTAGTAGTAGTAGTAGTAGTAGTAAAAGAAGTAGTAGTAGAAGTAGTAGTAGTAGTAGTAGTAGTAAAAGAAGTAGTAGTAGAAGTAGTAGTAGTAATAGTAGTAGTGATAGTTGTAACAGTAATAATAATAATAATAATAATGATAATAATAATAATAATAATAATAATAATAATAATAATAATAGAAGCAGCAGCAGCAGCATCAGACTTAATTCTTAATACTTACTCTACCTTTCAAGTTTTCATACTGGAGGACATACTAAACTTCATGCCAACACAGGACTTGAGCCAAACTTCAACACCGCCGCCCGCACACCCACCACCTGCCTGCCTGCCTGCCTGCTGTCCCTGCCTCGCCCACCATCTCTACCCCTACACATCCCCTGCCACCCAACCCTGCCACTCCTCTCCCCTCACGTTCTCATACTACCATGACCTAGTTTTACACAAATACTGAAGCAAGGTAATAGAAGAGTTATATGTCGCTCGCTCTATAATGATAATACAAATCAAAATAAATAATAGTAAATAATGAATAATAATGATAATAAATATAATAATAATGATAATAAAATAAATAATAATGATAATGATGATAATAATAATAATAATAATAATAATAATAATAATAATAAACGCCAATATCCTTTTAATTACCACCTGTTCTGCATACGAGGCAAGGTAAACGAGAGTATAGGGAAGTCCAGGGTTAACGATGATTCAGTTGTTAGTGTGTGAGGTACGATAACTAACAATACACACATAATAACGAGCCAACCAGTAATGCTTTTCAGTTGGTTAGCGTTACAATCACTGCCGGAAGAGCGTGGGGCCAAATACTACAAACAAACACAAACAAACACAAAGGAAGAACAATCAGCATCAGACTTATTCTCCCTTACGAGGTGGTCAGAGTGAGTAAAAGACGTAGGATAGAGTAAAGTTGAAAGGTTTAAGAAATAGTATACATTAAGTTAAGATTTCATACTGTTGTGTTTGGTGCAGGTGAAGGTGTGCGGGGTGGGGGGGGTAGGGAAAGAGCACTAAACCAGCTCATCATCAAGTACACCACACACTACAATGACATCACCATCAGGAAGGGAAGAGATGAGGTCATGTAAGCCATCACAACATTGATTCTCAGTTCTGTACATCTATTCTAGCCTTCTGTATTCTTGTTACACCACCTTCTGTATTCTTGTTACACCTGTACTCTTACTACACCTTATGTACTTTTACTACACCTTATGTACTCTTACTACACCTTCTGTACTCTTACATCACCTTCTGTATTCTTGCTCTGCTTCCAAACGCGAGGCACCGCTTGATGTAGGTGGGTGTGCACTTCATGAATGCAAAATGAGTCTGTTGTAAATATGCAATGTACGAATGCAATGTATATAGCTTTTTTTATGACATGTAATAATATGCAGCAATGTATATCTATTATGTTTTCATTGGTGAAAAGCGTATTTTTATTGCAGGAATCATGAGTCGAAATAACTGCTTTAGGAAACTTGCATTATTTACCATACATCCGAAAACACATTACAGTTCAAAAAGAAGGTGTGACTTTGAAATTATAATGACATGTAACAAAAATGCAATAAAGAACTCTGTTTCAGGATTAATTTAATTTAATTATTTGAAGTGCAGTTTTCTACCTACTTACTTAAACAACATTGGTAAAAAATATTTGTGCTGCTTTGCTATTCATGTGAAGGGATAAGTGTTTCTGTTTTAAATTACAAAACATTTTACTCTGAACACGCGTTACATAAACAGCAGACACAGTGTACAAGGATGCAAATCAATAGTATTACCGTAGCAAGCACGTAAATGACTACAAACATCGCATCACAGTCACACGCAACACTTCCTTACACACAACACAACTCACTGGTGACTGGTGTTAGTGGAAGGATAATCATATAACTCATAATACACTTCAAGATATAATACGCGACCGTCACACTAGACTACCATTACCAGTCAACCATCGTGTACTGAACTAACGACACCTTAACGATCGGATTGGTGAATGTTAAGTGATTGGAGCAGCGTGGCAGCTCTCAGTACTTCAGTTACTATGGGTAGTTAGAAGCACCAACCACACCGTGAAGTAGAAACACAACTGGGTCACCTAAGAGGACAGTACTGGTCTTGGCACCGCCCCACAAGACCACTGAGACCACGATTGAATTAAGTGTGGTCTGGGAGAGTGGTGGGGAGGCATGGCATATAAACAGTGTAGCCAACAGGACGCTGAGTGCAGGACAGGATACAAGGATAAAGAAACTTAGTGTGCCAGGCCGCAAGGTTAGTTAGGTAAGTTTTTTTTTTTTTCTGGCGGGGTGAGGGTAATAACTTCATTTGTGTTGAATTTTTGCTTGATGTGATGATGTTGGTGTTGGTGTTAGTGTTAGTGTTGGTGTTGCTTCCCAACGAGTGGCTGAGTGTATAGTGAAGGGTGTGGTGTAGGCGTGATGGGTGTGTAAAATGTTGATTTGGTTTTGTTCACGGTTCAGTAACGCAATGCTACTCCAGTGTGTGTGTGTGTGTGTGTGTGTGTGTGTGTGTGGCGGTAACATTGCATCACTCATTACAACATTATCTATACACTACTACTACTACTACTACTACCATCACCACCACCACCACCAATACGACTACCACCACCACCATCACCACCACCACCACTACCACCACCACCACCACTATCACCACTATACCCTAACAAATTACTATCTTTGTTTAATCAAGTATTAGTTCTATAATATATTTTGAATCTTATCACTAAAATCTACAAATTATTATTCATGCTCATGCGAATAAAAATTAATAAATAATCAACCATTAGAATGTTCTTCGAAATGCAGGTCATCAATTACTGACATTTTTTTTATCCCCTGAAACTGTGTGGAGGTGATGATGAAAACTATTTGTTGTTCTAGTAATGATAACAAAATAAACAGACACTGATGATGCCATTTCATACTCTCTCTCTCTCTCTCTCTCTCTCTCTCTCTCTCTCTCTCTCTCTCTCTCTCTCTCTCTCTCTCTCTCTCTCTCTCTCTCTCTCTCTCTCTACGTGTGCGTGTGTGTGTATGTAACCGGACATTCAGTCGGAAACCTGTAGTCTGGCACCTTCCCCTGGCAAGCGTGAGATCAGCAAGTTAATCCATTATGGTAAGTAAAGGCAGGAGGCACGGACGGACGTGAGGGGAGGCCCGTGAGGGGGTAGAGGGAGCGTCAGGGATCACCCACACCACACAACACCCAGGAAAGAAAATGTAATAGAAATACTTATCAACTTGACCTACATCACCCCGAAGAATGAAAATGTAACATAAATACTTATGGAACATCCCACACGGACCCACAGAACCCGAAATAATGAAAATGTAACATAAATACTTATCAACTCAACTCTACACAACCTCGAAGAAAAAAAATGTAACAAAAATACATCAACACAACCTCACACAACCCCAAAT
>JAPQNM010000012.1:8280045-8300045 GCA_029783475.1 Metacarcinus magister | reverse complement strand
AGGAACTCTTTAAAAGGAAACCTACAGCAAGATGATGGCAATGGTTACCAGCAAGACTCAAAGATCTCCCAGGGACTGTACAACCTAACACTCATCTGCATGGTGTGTAAGCAGGCGTGGTTTGCATCCTGTGTATGGTGGAGTCAGGTTGTGTATAAGTAGTGTTGTGATGATCGGTAGGCAGGTGTTCCTTGGTGCCATCCTTCCTTGCATTCATTCATCACCATCAATATTTGGTCCATTTACTTTCATCAGGTGTGCAGTTGAGACTTATGAAAAGGAATCACCAATTACCATTACTATCTCCTTCACACACACAATTATAACCTGAGTGAAAAGTTGATTTAAGCTGGTCAAATGGAAACCATCCATAAAAGCAGAATGGAAAAACTGCCACCTGATGAAATAGAATAAACCACTAATCACAAACAGGATTCATAATCTGACTTTCCCTCCACAGCCAAAACAGCAGAAAAAGAAGAAGAAAAAAAAAACGTTAGTAAAATAGAAGGATGAACCATCTTAAAGTGGTCCTTGATGCCTTGCACTTTCACCCCTTCATCAGCTGTCATACAAATCTATTATTAGTCTCATCACACATCTGTGAGTACAGTGTTGGAGAGTGACTTTCTAAGGTTGCCGGCCTCGACAGGATCATGTAAGTTCCTCTCTGAATGCTTTGACCTCATCAGCTCCCGTCGGAAGTATTCCACAGTTTTTTTTATCCCCTGCTGGAGGGGAACCTGGGGAAGGACAGGAAAGTATGGTAAAAATTCATTACAAGGTGTATCATTATCATTATTTTCTTAATAATTTTTTTCTCTTCCTCCTGCTCCTCTTCCACTTCATCTTTTTCAACCAATGTACATACATACTACATCTACATTTGTCATGCAATATTCCTCTAGAAATGCCATGAAAAGATGGTCCTACATAAAACAAATATCAATCGCTATTAATTGTGTGTGTGGCTGCACCCAAAAAAAAGTAAAATATAGGAATTTAATACAACACAAAAAGGACAAGATTTATGATTTGGTGGCCAGTTCACCCCAGTTGTTTGGAAAAGGTTTTGATTGGTTCTCATTTAATGGGAAGAAAAATATATTCAGAGAAGTCCTTTTTGGTGTTGGGAATGAGCATAATAAAGTGAAACACCCAAGTCTGTTATATAACTAAGTAGAAGGCAATGAGGCTAACACAACCCTATGCCACGGAAAGGTCAAGTGTACATTATGAAAAATGTCATCTAGTTTTATTAGTTGTTACTTTTTTCTTATGGAACCAATGCAACCAATTTCACTATAAGTAAAAAAAATTCAATGTACATACAAGATAGCCATAAAGATATATCATCTCCTATCTATCGATCTATATACCTATGTATATACCACTTAAGGCTCGCTTCACACGAGTGTTTTTTTCCCGCGTGGGAAAACCGGCTCAGTTTATAAATCAATTAAGTTCAATGAGACCCTTCACACAGTGCCAGCGCGGCTAAATTGCCACGTGGCAGTAATTCAGCTGCTGCATGCACTGCTAAACCGAGTGGTGATGAGTGGTCTAGAATACTGTTGAAGTCTATGGAGCACTTCAGATGGACAGTTATTTCCTGCACGGCAGTTGTGGTTCAACTGTTGCAGAGGCAGGTTGATGTTCTCCCTGGTGTCATTTTTCAATCAGGTTTGCATTTTTATGTATTTATAATATGAAGTTATTTTTTTATTATTAAGAAAGTTGTATGTATGTAGTAGGTAATAACAGATGTACAGTCGCCCAAGGAGGAGATGCTGGTAATAGAAAATAATTTATATATCTTCAAATAATAATAATAGGCTATAATTAATATATCGTTTTTAAATAACGGTAATAGAAAATAATTAATATATCTTCACGTTTGGCGCACTGCTGCAGACGAACCACGAGTGAAAAAAAACGCTCGTGTGAAGACATGCCTTCATCTGCACCCTACCAGGCAGCCATCCTACCACGTGGGAAAAAAACACTCATGTGAAGCCAGCCTAAACGGGGATATCCAAGACAAGGCATCTACATAGGGTTCTGGGGGAATATAATCTCCCCTTTCCCTCTATATCTTGTCTCGTAGTAGAAAGAAGCAATACAGAGGAGGGACTTCCCAGTGCCCTCAATCCATCCCCATTAGTCACCTATCACCAACATGCACAGATAATGGCAATATTCTTCTAACTTGGCTCTGATGTACAACCAGGCTACCTCCCCCTACTAGAGGAGAAATTATCCTCTCCACTCCAGTAAACAATACTACTGATAATGAGTGATACAGGATGTTTCAGAGTGAACAAAGGTGAGGCTTCAATTATTGTACTCTCTAACATTGTAGTCAACACACTCACCAAAGGCTGCCAGCCAAGGATGTGATTGGCTCGTGTGATATCAGGTTTGCGTCGCTGAGGGTCATCCTCCATGGCATCCTTGTGAATAATGTGACTCTTGCCTCCAACCATATCATGGATGATGGAGGCAAACTCTGCAGGCAGGAGAAACAAAATATATTTCCAATCAGTGATAGTGTGAAAATAATCCGCCAATTGATAATACTGAAAGTAGAATGTGCATTTACCAGTATGCCATATTATATTGATGAAAACAATAACATTGGTGGTAATTATTAGCATCTTATTATCTCTTGGAGTCATTTTACTGTGCTACATTACCACACACTCCCATGCCATGAACCTGTGTGTTGCCTAATCAGCTGATGCAAAAGAATAATAGTGAAGGCAAGAGAGTGTGGATGTGAGTGATGTTACTGAATGGATCGTCATATTTCTCGCATTTCTGTACGAAGTATGTATCTGGAAATTTGACAATTTCCAGTCTAGATCTGCCAATAAATTATGGGTAACTTTGGTTTTCAATCTCAATAACAAATATAGTGTAGATGTTTCTCTTAAACAAGTGCACCATTAAAATGGGTTGTCCAATAGAGCAAGAATAGTCAGAACTTTTTTTTTTGACATTTAGATTTTTCTTGCAAATCTAAGGTTGTCTTATAACCATACATATTTGGTATGTACATTTTATACGTTTGTGTTATTTTGTAAATCTTCAAAATATTTCATTGATATGAGGCACCTTAAAAGGAACATTAAAAAGCTAGTGACCTTCCTGCCACACCCACCTTCAATGGTGTGTTCATCAGGGTTGCCAAGGTTTACTGGCAGGGTGTAATTGTTGTTTTGCAGCTTGATGAGTCCATCCACCAAGTCACTAACATACTGGAACGAGCGCGTCTGTTTGCCTGAACCATAGATCTGTGGGATCAACAAGTATTTGCTGACATGGATGAATAAATTTGTTACAGTTTGACTTTAATTGATATTCTCAGCTTTTCTCTGATAACTCTTTTTTTTTTTTAACATTCACTTTCTCTCTCTGAGTCTAGATATCCATCAGATCTATATGAAAAACAAATCACACCCACATATCATAAAGTAAATTAAAAACTTCAAGGAAAACAACCATGAAAAAACAGGATAATTGCAAACACCACAAACCAACAAATAATGAAGGAGCATAATAACAAAATGGATGAACAAAGGCTGGTATTTCATAGAACAATCATCCAATCCAACACATTCCAAAACTAACCATTACCTCACCATCAATAATCTTATATGAAAAAAAATTATGTATATGACAAGTATAATTAGAGATTGATGAGGCCACACCACACCACTACCACTCACAGTGATGTCCTGGCCAGTAAGTGCCTGGAGGATGAAATTGGACACCACCCTCCCATCGTTGCTGTGCATGCGAGGTCCGTAGGTGTTGAAGATGCGTGCCACCCGAACTGCAACATTCTCCTGCTTGCCATAGGAGTAAGCAAGAGTCTCGGACACTCTCTTGGATTCATCGTAGCATGCACGGGGACCTGAAAGTGATTTGGTGTTTTTTTATTGAAGTGTAAATGAATCAATGGAGTGAGATGATGTGGTTCTAACTAGAAGTGTAAACAAGACTACTGCTTCACCACCTCCAAAACAGTTGTGTTGAGTACATAGATGCACTGAATATCAACATCCACATATGAATCCAGAAAATATCCTTATTCAGAAAGAAAGCCACATCTATATCAGCATCTTCAGCTAAAACAATCAATATCCACATCCATGTATCTATTCATGTTTGTCAAAATTCACATTTGCATTCATATCCTCAACTGCAAAGTGAATCATTGTGTTGAATCTGTAATGATCCCATTGTTTGTACATTGTTTCAGGACGAGTACACTACACACTCAGTTCAGACATCCTTCAGACATCCAATACATGTGTAGTGTGCACCAAGATTGACGCAAGGCTCAGTGCCAGTGACCATCACCCAACAAAACCCCAATTAGTGAAGTAACATACTCGTGGCCTTCTAACAAAGGTTACATTACTTATAGATCGGTAGAAAAGTGTTGAGGGAATCTTTAAAAAGATCATCATTCCTGAGTGAGGAAAAAAAAAGTTAAGCAGCTGAAGATTGGAGGATAAAGTTAATAATATTCCCTTGGAAAGAAACTGTCCATCAGAGTGGCTTCAGTGTGATAAAAGTTGATTTTCTAAGAGTTCCATCTCAACAAAACTAGACCTTACCAATTGGATTAACATGACCCCAGTAGGACTCTGTCTGTGGATGAACCTCTGGATCTCCATATACTTCTGAGGTACTGGCGATCAACACCCTCGCCCCAACACGCTTGGCCAGGCCTGCAAGGAATATTAAGGTGTAACATATTTCATTTCACTGATAAGTTGAGATACTTAAGTTTCTTATTTTGTACTGTCACTTTTATATTTGTTTCTTTTCATTATTATTAACCTCAATTACCACATTAAACAGGTACTGACAACGCCAGATACTCTTCCTGAGCGAGTCCATAACACCGTGGGCCAAGCCAATCCACCTTAAGACTTCTTGACGTGACCCACCATTGTTATGGACCATGCTACCAACGTATGTGAAGCTGTCCAGGATATCAATGTCCTCACCACACACATGAATAGACTGTACTGTTTCATCTAGCAAGCCTCCAAAAACCTAAGCCTTAGTCTTGGGCCAGGAGACCTGAAGTCCTAAAGGTTTTGCCTCCTCGTGCAGTGCTTCGAGAACAAAGTCATGAGAAAATCCTGACTTAAGTAGCAGACACCAGTAATTGAACGGGAAAACTAAATGAGAGAGAGGACATTCATTAATCATTATGTGGTGATCACCTCAGCACAATTTTTACTTTCCACAATCCAGTCATTCTTTTCCCCTTTCTCACATCTTTCTCTCACTTATGTTCTCCAACTGTATGGAACTTAACAGGTCTTCCCTATTCCATCCATTAACTCAGACAGTACAAAACACAAATCATATTGGTGGGAGCTACAACAATACTACAACCATATCTTAAAAGAGGACAAAAAGGGAAGGAATGAGAAGTCTGGGAGCCCCTCCTCTGTATTCTCTCCTATTTAAGGCACAGAGGGGGATGGGAGAGTAAAGTCTGCCTGAACCCTAAATCCCATGTATTGGCTACTCCTTTTTAATGGTGATACAAGCCAGGTAAATAAATAAACAGATAGAAAAACAAGATTAAAGTTTCCATAATAAGTTAATAAAATAAAAAATAAACCATCCTAGGACTGCCTCACCAAGCATGTTGATGGTGCCCACAGTATTGGTCTTAATGGTCTTGACTGGGTTGTACATGTAGTGTGGAGGAGAGGCAGGGCTGGCCAAGTGGTAGATCTGATGGGATGAGGACCAGGATCAGTGACTGCTTTAAAACCTTCATTAATTATGGAAGTTTAGCTATCATTATCATCCCTGCTATTTATCCTACAATTCTCATTTAGCTTATTTACCATGTTTGGAACACAGAAATATATCAAGAAAAGTATGAGCAAAAGTCTTTACAAATTCCCATTACATGCCATGGTAGTACATAACATTACATCACAAAGCAGAGAAGTCATTAAGTTATCATTACTCACAAGAAGAAAATAAAACACGAATAGACAGGGAGAGATGAGAAAAAACTGGTTAAGGGTTTATTATTCTACCTATTAGAGATACATGAGGTTTTATCATGGTGTTGTGGATCAGTATTATGAAGGAACCTAGACTGTATATCTCATTTAAAGGCGTGAAAACTTGGAGCAGAGCAGAGTGTGTTGAGGTGGTTTGGACACAGGGAGAGAATGGAGGAAGACTAATTGGTGGAGAGAATTGTAGAATCTGATGTGAGAGGTGTGAGGTTGAGAGGAAGGCCAAGGTAAAGAAGGATGATAATGCATGATAGAAGTGAATGGAGACAAGTGGTAAATGCATGATTCACGACGTAGCCTTGACGACCCTTGGAAGAGGTTCTCGCACATCTGGTGTGACCCTTGGATGATATCAGGTGTGGGAAGGGAGAGGGGATGAGTTAATATGAAGCAGCAATGGTAAACCTTTGGACACGGTTATGGATACGACCTTCACCTTTGTCCCCAGTTATGTGTCTGACCTGACCTGCAGTGTTTAGGCAAGAGGTACTCTCTTCTCCTGTGGGGGCCTTGGGGCTACGTGAGAGGAGAATATATGTATGTGTGCATGGGTGTGTGTATGTGTGCCTTGTCTTGGCTACCCACCTTTAAGGGATAACAGTCTGGTACAGTATATAGATAGATATAGATAGACTATCATGATTCAAAGCAACCACTATAGCTCATCTTGCTTTGTATATTATATTATATATATATATATATATATATATATATATATATATATATATATATATATATATATATATATAATGTAAAAATTGCACACATAAGATTCCACCTTAATAGTGTGGATTCCATAATGTGTTATGTTTGAAAAATTAATATCAAATAACCAATGTTTTCTAGTGGCCAAGATGATTATGATAGTTTTTGATAGAGATGTTTAGTCATTGGCTATGAGTCAACCTCAATGAATACACAATAATCTATAACACAAATATGAAAGATAAGAGAAGGAAGCCATATGTGAAAAAGTAACCAAAGGGAAGAAATATTAATTAAATTATAGAGTAAAAAAACAACAAAACATTTTGAATCCATGACTGCACCAGCCACAAAGTTGGTGCTACTGGAACTATGGACAAAAGAAAAGACAAAACTAGATGAACAATAAATTCCCTCATAACTTACTTGATCCACTTCAATGTAGAGTGGATTCACAATATCATGATGGATCAGCTCAAAGTTTTCATGTCCAATCCAGTGTTCCACGTTGCGCTTCCTCCCCGTGAAGAAATTGTCCACCACAATGACCTCATGACCTTCCATCATGAGTCTGTCCACCAAGTGTGATCCCACGAACCCTGCACCACCTGTCACCTGCAATTACAACACCACCTGTCACCTGCAACCCCAACACTACCTACACACCTGTCACCTGCAACCCCAACACTACACTACCTACACACCTGTATGCTAATCACACTCACTACACACACAGTACTCATTGTTGTCCTTCCACTATCATTACCATCACCATTCTCATCCTTCATTAGCATCACCATTCTCATCCTTCATCAACATCACCATTCTCATCCTTCATCAACATCACCATTCTCATCCTTCATCAACATCACCATTCTCATCCTTCATTAGCATCATCAACCTTATTTCTCATATTGAATCAAATGAACAAAACACAAATTCAGGATTTACTTGAATAACAACTTACCAGGATTCTCTTGCGATCCTTGAATGTAAGAAAATTCACTTCAGGATATTTTTGTGGAATCCTGAACTCAATCTCCTTGAGTCGGTGCTCCAAGTTCTTGATCTTGAGCAGCGCCTCATCCAGGGATGTGATTTCCTGGTGTTCCTTGACAGCGGGGGGCGAGGAGGGTGACTTCTCTTGACCCATCTCAGAGTAGTGCTGAGCTCGGTCATTCACATACGCCACCTCTTCATCACTTGGCTTCTTGGACGAAACCAGAAGTGACCAGTTGAATGTCACTGAAACAACCAACAACATAAACTATAAATATTTAATGATTTTCCTCTATTTTTTCTCTAATAAAAGTTTGACAGCATTGTGAGCTAAAACATGGAAGTTTCAACCACTCACAATATGAGATGAAAATCATTAGTATTTTTGCTGCTATAAAACACCTTTTAGCTTTTAATATATGGAAATGGAGGTGCATTTACCATAGAAATGTACTTAGCTATATTCTTAATGTCAGAAAAATAATTTTGGTGCAAAAATTGGTACACCAACAACCATGATGAATATAATGGTTGACACACCTAACTCTATAGCCACAAGTCCTTATTAGAGTTGAGGCAAAGCAGTCACCACTTAAGTCAATCCAGGTGTTAATTTCCCCCACACATCAACATTATCATAAACAACACTATTATTATCATCACCAATTCTCATTATCATCACAATTATCATATATGAATATATATATATATATACACACACACTGCAGTTGTTCTGTGTTAAAGGTAATTTCAACTAAGGGCTTTGAGTGATAGTTGGGTGGGAAGATCACATAAAAGTAAGCTAACTGTGGAAAATAATATTTTGCTCTATCCAGCTCTGTTCAAACTGGACTGAAAATAGGTTCAATGTATAGTGATTGGTAAAACTAAATACTAATCACACACCTTGATCTTATATTAATCTTAATTAATGGGAAGAAATCAGAATGGGGTAATGTCACTAGTGGGGTACCACAAGGATCAGTACTAGGACCATTGTTATTCATAATCTATATAAATGACTTAGAGACAGGAATAAACAGTGATATCAGTAAATTTGCCGATGACACAAAGATAGGAAGACCGGTAAAGAATTTAGATGATGCTAGGATGCTGCAGGATGACTTAAATAGGCTGTACGAGTGGTCAGAGAAATGGCAGATGCAGTTTAATGTTAACAAGTGTAGCATTATGAGTGTAGGTAAAGGTAATAGGTCTGTAGACTACACATTAAATGACAATACCTTAGGAAAGTCATATAGTGTGAGGGACTTAGGAGTTCAAATAAGCAGTGACTTGCGCCCCAGGGAACAGTGTATTATAGCTAGAAATAGAGCCAACAAGATAATGGGATTTATTAGTAGGTGTGTGACAAATAGGAGTTCTGAGGTCATTCTGAGGTTGTATTTAGCGCTAGTAAGATCCCACTTAGATTATGCAGCTCAGTTTTGGTCCCCTTATTATAGGAAAGATATAGGCTCCTTGGAGGCAGTCCAGAGAAGAATGACCAAGATGATTCAGGGGCTGAGAAATTTACCCTACAAAGATAGGTTAAAACGTCTTAATCTCCACTCCCTAGAGAGAAGGAGGGCAAGAGGGGATTTGATTGAGGTTTTCAAATGGGTAAAAGGAATTAATAAGGGTAACATTGATCAGGTTTTAGAAATTAGTAGTCAGGATAGGACACGTGGAAATGGGTACAAGCTAGAAAAACTTTGATTCAGGACAGACATAGGTAGATATTGGTTCACTAACAGAGTGGTGAACGATTGGAATAGGCTGGGTAGACACGTAGTAAGTGCTGAGTCAATAGATAGCTTTAAAAGACGGTTGGATCAGAGTATGGATAGGGATGACAGGTGGGATGGCTAAATATTGGATTATTCCAAGGGTGGGGGGCAAGGAGCTGCATCATGTAGGTCATTAACTGGCCTCTTGCAGTCTCCTCATTTCTTATGTTCTTATGTTCTTATATTTTAATCCAATCTGAACAATACACACTGATTTACATTACACGACTATAGAGAATGGAGGCAGAAACACCTTCCCATCCCTCATAATGGTAGGGGACCTTAGATCACCTGCCTTATTCCAATCTGCCTTTCATTAAAAAAAAAACTTGTGTGTATTGTGGTAACTATGTATTAGCATATAACAAAAAGTTAAGGATACACATTTCTATGGTAATTGTTTCCTTATAAATAGCTAGTTTTCCTCATCCCTCCATGAAAGAAACCTGTTTCCCGCAGGACCACAAGAGTAATGGTGGATAGTGTTTCCATATTCTCAGTAATATTCTATAATGTAAATTAAATGTTTTGCGACAGTTTAGTCAAGGATTATTTGTTCCTAATTCAAGCATGTAAATAACGTCTAGTTTCATTAAGTATAAACTCATTATACTTCATTGATCCCTACACTCCACAAAGTTAGGAACCTTTGATGCCAATTAACTTTCACCACACAACAAAATGTGTAGCCCAAGACAGGAAACGCACACATAACTATAAGTACAATTATCTACCATAACATAACACCTCTCAAATACAAACTATAACTAACAACACAAAATAAGGGAAACAAAAACAAAACAGCACCGTCATCACACAAACCAATTATCATGAGCGGAGGAAACACCAGCTGCTAATCAGACATACCTTCCCTTCCGTACACCCACGACCTGGTATTTCCTGTCTGCCTCCAATACTGTACACACCTGAGCATCCATACACCATCCTGATACCTGTCCTGATCTTACCTGCCACCACGAAGGCCAGTAGAGTGAGGGAGGTAAACCAGCGCTTCATATTCCTCACAGTTTTCATTCCCGCGTAGAGGAGGAAAAGGAGGAGGAAGTAGATGTTCCTACTCCACTAGCGGCTGAACAACTGTGTGTCTTGTGCCCACGTCGCCACCACAGGCCCCGAGGCAGCAATGGGGTCCTGGGTCACCTTTGAGAGCCTGGATCATGGAAAACCACCTCAACACACAAACGCACACACTCCACTTAGCTTCCCCCTGAACCAAAACACAACACAGCTGATGTTATTTGGGTGTATACAGATTTGCCTTTGTAACGGCTCCTCTTTAGTGTGTGTATGGTTGTTATTATCTGTGTGGGTTCTGATGTATGTGAAATAGATGGAGTAAGGTGGAATGTAAAGAAAATCGTGAGTTTGTTAGGTTGACACAAATTCCATGTTCTTCTCTTAGATTGGTGACGCGCGGTCTATTATAGTAGTTTTCTTTCCTTCTAAAACCAGGGTTACCAGGGAGATACATTTATTTTCTTAGATCGTCACCCAAAATATTCCAATATCCCTGAAAACACATTAACAGTTGCGAATATAGTCAAATAAAAAGGAACTCATAAATACATAGTCACATGATACTTACCTTGCTAACAAAACTAAGTTAGAACTGGATAAAGACGGTCACCTGTCCTTAGCCTCGTCCTATAATCGCATAACGCAAGATATGCATTGGTCTAAATAACTTACCACTTTTGTTGACGCTAAATGACCATATAATTGTAGATTTTAACACTTTTTCACTTATTCGAGAGCTAAAAGTGAGTCGCCCGTAAGTCGGAAGTTGAAGGAAAACCAAGTGTATGTACTTCCTATCACCACTGAACAGAGAATACAAGACCAGCTGTCAATTATGAAGGATATGTTTCTAACACAAATAAAGCAGGTTTATACAATGATGGGTTAATGTACCAGTATGTTATATGTACTATCTTACATATACCTATGCTCCAGGAGGGATACGTTTCTGATATAGATAAATTGTATTAAGTAGCAGTAGTAGTAGTAGTAGTAGTAGTAGTAGTAGTACAGACCCACTGCCCTTCTTCACTACCACCTCTACTCACCGTTCTGCAACCCTGTGTGAGAGAGAGAGAGAGAGAGAGAGAGAGAGAGAGAGAGAGAGAGAGAGAGAGAGAGAGAGAGAGAGAGAGAGAGATATGTAAGGCAAGGCCAACAAGTGTGTGTGTGTGTTGCAAAGTTCTTTTACAATTATTAAGTACTGTAACAAAGATAAGAACTAATAATACGAGTTACATTATTATCTTCGCCTTTACTATACCCCACGCCTCTCGCTTTCGACTAGGTGCGTATTAAATAACAAACAGCCTCGTGAGGACTAACATGGCTACTGCTGTTTGTTCTTCCTTTGTGTTCCTTTGTGATTGTGTGGGGAAGGAGTACACTTGAACCTACGAATGTGACTGACTCATTCATTCATTCATTCATTCATTCATTCATTCATTCATTCATTCATTCATTCATTATACATTAGTCTCCGCAACAACAAAGTCATAATGGCAATGTACGCTGGCGGGATAGAGATAAAAATAATATAAAAATGCATATTAAAAGAAATTTTGGCTATAAATACAATAAGAATAAATTACATAAGCGAGAGGTTGATTGCGCGTGTTGCGATGCATTATAGTTTTGTTATTATGCAGCTGTTTGTGTGTTGTTGTTTTTTTTTTAAGAGACGCAAAATATGTTATTCAGTTGTTATCGTTCACAACAGATCCCCATAATTTCAAACAAGATAACATCAACGATTGTAATTTGTATCCTGAAACAAAACTCATATAGTCAATACTGCAGAGAGAGAGAGAGAGAGAGAGAGAGAGAGAGAGAGAGAGAGAGAGAGAGAGAGAGAGAGAGAGAGAGAGAGAGAGAGAGAGAGAGAGAGAGAGAGCGTGTGGTAAAATAACAAATTTTTATATCATCCAGTAAGAAATTAGGTTATAACAAACAAAAAATAAATATTCCAAACAGCATAGACAAAATTATATGTATTGTAGTAGTGAGATGGTAGGCTACACTTGTGGTGGGTCTAACTAACATCACCACCATCACTGAACACCAACAGCGTGTCGATGTGAAGCAAATTTCCATCATTCACTGCATTATGAGAAGAGTACACACACACACAAAACAGTAAAAAAAAAAAAAAACAGCGGAAATACTTCAAAACACAGTGGGCATAACATTTATTGACTTTATGATAATAGTATTTGACGTTATAGCGTGAAAAAGATGAAAAATAGGATAGATCTAAGGCCATGTCTATACCTATATATGCGTAGATATATATGCATACATACATACATGCTACTTTCTTCAGTGTGTGGCTGTGTACGCGTGTGGTGTGTTGTGTGGAGGCGTAATGACTACACCTGTTACACCCTGACCTTCGATGTGCCATAAGGGGCCACCAAGATGGGACCATTCTCTCTCTCTCTCTCTCTCTCTCTCTCTCTCTCTCTCTCTCTCTCTCTCTCTCTCTCTCTCTCTCTCTCTCTCTCTCTCTCTCTCTCTCTCTCTCTCTCTCTCTCTCCTTTTCAACACCTGGCTGGAAGTTAATCCTGTACCTGTAATCTCATTAATTATATAGTGTAGGTGAGGCTTATTCCACCAGACTTCTCATCTTCTTTTACGATATATTCTGTTAACTTTCATTTTGTTATTCATTACTATATTTTTTTTTATTTCTATCTCGTTTATTTATTTATTATTTTGAGAGAGAGAGAGAGAGAGAGAGAGAGAGAGAGAGAGAGAGAGAGAGAGAGAGAGAGAGAGAGAGAGAGAGAGAGAGAGAGAGAGAGAGAGAGAGAGAGAGAGAGAGAGAGAGAGAGAGAGAGAGAGACAAAAAAAACAAAAAACAGCAACAGCAAACACAACAACACTAGCAACAGCAACAGAAAAAAAATCTCCCTGAGAACAATATATGTGAGTGTACTTACACGCAACAGAGACTACAGTCCCTCACACCACAGCTTACCACACAGTACTGGGTGTTTTACCATGTAGCGCCACTTGTCAAACACCTGCACCATCACGCTGTACACAGGTGAACTGCATAAAAAACAATACAGGTGTTCTGGCTTTGTTTTTTCATCTACTGTATTCCCTTCAACTCACATGTGCACCACATAACCAATGAAAAGAAACCAAACACAACACAAAATATTATATCCTTTTACAATGCATAATTATATATATATATATATATATATATATATATATATATATATATATATATATATATATACATATACATATATACACAATTCTCTTCCCCACTCCGGATGTATGGAACACACACACACACACGCACACACACACACCCCCACCCACCCACCCACCCACCCACGCACGCACGCACGCACGCGCGCACACACACACACACACACACACTATCTTCAGACAAGTGAGGTTTATACAGTGATAATTATACCTTTCTTTTCCTGCGAATAAACTATTCATTCGATCTTAAGTGTAATTGCAGTGTGTGGTTTTATTGGTAGTTGTGGGTCATTACAACATGTTAACTGAAATTATAAACTGCATTATTACTATTATTATCATTATCATTTGTGGTAATTATAGATTAATGTAAGGTGGTGGTTTAATGTTATCAATTGTTGCCTCCAGTATCTTGTTTCCCTGATTTATCATAGGTTTCATGAAGCTTCGAGATTTTACTTTTTAAGAGTTATTAGAGTAGTCTTTTCTCAGTACTGGAATCCGTTCACTCCAACTACCCTCTGTACACTGTTCTGGTTTACGCTGTGGAAGGTTGAAAGAGGTTTTTTTTTACCCATTTTGAATACATTATCATTATTATTATTATTATTATCATTAATGTGGTTTGGGCTGCAAGGTTACCACCACTGTTTTCCCTACGGCTCTTAAAAGGCGACCAAAAGGCACGGCGCGATGGGTCTGGAAATCTCCTCTTCTGTATTCTCTCTTACGAAAAAGACGCAGAGGACGCAGAGGGGAAGGGGAGAGTAAAGTACAAAGCCTTATAACAAACATTGAATGATGGATGGACATACAGTTTTTAAATCTTAATTTCCAGAAGGATCCTTGCTTAATTGAGCATCAAACATGGACCCCTTCCTGTGTAGACAGAGTCCTAATGCACAAGCTATCACAGTCATATTCTTCACCCTCACTGCCATTCCCACTCGTTGTTGTGAGCTTGGTGTTCTGGGCATCACGTTCTGCACTGGACAGGCAAATTTTGGAGTTTGTGTGTGTCACAATCCCCACGTCACTTCCGATGCCTTCATCACAGCAACCCCAGAACATCAGAATGCCAAGCCCTATAATGAGCATAGCAATGAGGAGGAGACAGGCAGCATAAAGGAGGCAAGCCACAGGAAGACTTAAGACAGCAGCCACCACAACTGTGAAGAGCTGAAACTCAGGGTCACAGGAGCCTGAGGTGCTGGTGATGATGTCTCGTTTGTCTCTCCAGTCAGCCAATACGGACACCAACCCTGGTGGAGGGAAAGACACACCATATTGGAATTAATTCACACACTTGCACACAAAGAGTAATATATATAATACAAAAACGAGATAGATGAGAGAATTGCATATATCTACACTTAGAAAAGGTATTTGATTAGATTTGCTGGAATTAATTCACACACACCCGCAGCTACGCGCAGCTATAGCGTGTGCCCCCACTTTACCTTACATACACACACACACACACACACACACACACACACACACACACACACACACACACACACACACACATACATACCAGACATATTTAGTTTAGTAGAAACGAAACTAAGTTATTCTGAGGTTGTGACAGTTGGGGAGAGACAATACAATGTATAGAGGTGAAACAAATAAGAAAAAAGAAGGCGGTGCAAGGAAGAACACGATAACAGGGAAGGTGGAAAAGAGAAAAAGTATGGCAGTGGTGTTGAGAGTAAAGTTCGTGATGAAAAATGGAAGGAAAAGAGACTTGGCAATCGTATACCCAAGAGCAATGCCTGGGAAAGACATCTAATATTGACAAAGGGAGTAAACGTAATTAGAAAAGTAAATTACCAGTGCCTACTAGGTAAGTTCGATCCTGGCTCATGACAACTTTATGGTGAGAGGGGTAGAGCTCTCTCGTTAACCCTAGCAGAACTATACAGTCTATAGATGCTTAGTTTGGAGAAATTAATTAATCACCTCAATTAATCACTGAAGGATAAAGAAATATTATGGTCGTTCATTTAGCGTTGACTTTTGTGTGGATCATCATTCACATCACCTTGCCATTGTTCCATAACATGATCCATAACATGCATAGATATTAGTAACCATACCACACATGTACATGTGTGGTATGATTACTAATATCTATGTACATCCCTTAGCGACAATGTTTGTACTATATAAGGAAATGGAGCATTTTAAGGGAGCAGCAATTATTGGTGGATTTTTTTTTATGTAGGTGGGTGTCTGTTAGCTAACCTCAACATATAATAAGGGCCCAATGTATACATATATTACTTACAAATTAAGGGTTCAGACAAGTAAGGGATGCATAAGATACCCATTTAAATTTAACCAACGAATTAGACTTCCTACCACATACTTTCTTCATGGTGTTAAATGTCAATAAAAAGTAACCAGTTGATTGTCGTTACCTAATGGAGGCCACACCACCACCACTGCTGCCAGGACGGAGGCCACTAGGCGAAGGGAAGCAAGTAGTTTGGTGCCAAGCTTTAGGGCCAAGCAATAGATGGGGAAGAGGGTAATCAGGCATGCCACTGTTACTGCACCTGAAAAATTAAATGTCTTAGTGAAAATGCTGATTTTCCAAAATGGAAAGCATCTGTTCATAAAGTGAAAGTTCAAAGCATCAACATGTAGGACAACAACATCGTACAAGACATGATTATGACATGATTATTTACACAATATAGGAAAATTATGTGTACATTACGCAAAATTTTAAATACGCAAATCCTCCAGGAACACAATACTCGCGTAAAACGAGTTACCTGTATGTACACTAGAAATTTGATGTTTGTCATTGTGATATAGCTAATGTTTCAACAACAGATTAAACTCCTTAACACATGATAATGTTAGTGAACCATGGTAACAGTACCTTGGCCCAGTAGCCAGCCTGGCACCATAATGTGTGGGGCACAGAGGCTCAAGTAGATGGTTCCAATTTCCAACATTGGGAGGGTCAGGAACATGTAGACGAGTCCTGCCACAGCCCGCAGCCAGCACAGCCACGCCCAGCCTTCTTGTTAGGGTGATCGGAAGAATGTTTAGAACTGAAGAAATGAATTATTGAAAAGGATATATGGAGACATGTCTTAAGGAAAAGCATCTCATTTGAATTAGGGAGTTGATTCAAGACCTTCAAAAGTGTAAATTAATGTGCAGTTGCGTAGGTGTAGGTGATGACACACAAATAAAAATGTACGTACTTGATTGTACTGGTATAAACTGTTTTCTAAAGGTATCAATGTATTTTCATCTCAACATTACTTATAGTTACAGACATAACTTAAACATGAACCCTGAAAAGATGTAGCTACTGTATTCAATTGGTAAATATTATCTAGTGATACATTAAGGAGGTACAATAACAACTCTTGGATTGATGAGTTGAATGAAGGAAAAACACTTCCTAAATGTGCAATACATTTTTTCCAGAATGCCACAAAGAAAGATGCACTCTATCAAATAAACATGATGGAGGCAGTAAGAGTGGAGTGCATGATAGCTAGCAGTTGCAAATAATACCTTATGCAAAGTTGACATAACAGTGCTGATAGTGACCTGGTGAATGTTTGTAGTTGTCCTCAAACTCTGGAGACAGTTTTGGGGCAGGGCGGGCCACAGTGGGAAGGTTGGCATGGCCCCGTACGATGGGCTCACAGGAGGTCACACAAAACCATACCTGTCCACAGAAATGAGTGATAATTGTTTGTAATGATATTCAGCAAAGGCTAACACTGCCATCAAGCTTGTGGAAGGTGGAAGTAGTGGTCGTGTTAGGATCTGCTTATATCAGTGAATGAGGTATAATTCAAAACAAAATAATACAATAGTAGAAATTAGAGAATGAGGATTTTGCTAACCAGCAGAATGACGAGATAGAGAATATTGTAGCTTGAGTAGACGATTTGGCAGAAGACAAGGAGTGTGTGGTGGCAGGCGGGCGGAGATGCTTGACTTTTTAATGCATATGTATCAATAGTTCCTGTATGAGGAAACGAGATTAAGTTGATTTTGTTCTCGCATTATGGAGTGGATGACAGAACAATATTTGGCTAACCACTGAGGCACAATGACAGAACAGCATTGTGGAATGGATGGCAACTGTATTGTGGGATGGATGACAGAACAGCATTGAAATATGGATGATAGAACATCATTGTGGGATGAATGATTACAGCATTTTGGAATGGACGACAAAACAGGAGTGTGGGATGGATGACTTAACAGCAATGTGGGATGGATGACAAAACAGTATTGTAGGATGGATGACATAACAGTATATTGGGATGGATGACAACAACATTGTGGGAAAGGTGACATAACAGCATTGTGGGATGAATGGTTACAGGGAACATAATAGGAAGCATCGTTTATCATGCAGGCTTCAGGATATGGTCCCAACTTATTACAGAAAATAATGTAGTTGAGAGTGGTAATGGTAACTGTGTATATTTTGCTGCAATATTTTATAAAGTTTGTGTGTGGATTAGAGTATAAAGAACAATGTCCGCACCGAGTGTCGTGAGCGGCAGGAGGAGGAACACACTGAGGGTGGCAAACATTCTTGCCACGACGCACCACAGAGCCTCACTCTGTCTGCCCACCGCCCGCTCGTCGGGAAGGAAGCCAAATGTCTGCACTCGAACGTTGTCCACACTGAGGCTCTTGTACACACGTTGCTGCTTGCGAAACAGGAAGGATCTCCTTTTGTTCCTCCTGCCTTGTTGGCGCAACTTCGCTTGGTGTAGTCTGTACTGGAGGTGAACTTTCATGTCTGCCCTCAGAGCCATCCCAAACACCGCCACCACCTGCGCCGCGCCTGCAGTAGGGAACAGAGAAGTGAACTGCTGTTCACCTTGGAGCTGCTTGGCAAAGGAAATTATTTGGACTCCATGGGTCCATTGGATGTGTTAATGATTATCATATATGAACATGTATTGATTTCATGAGTAATATTGAATGCTGCAACAGGACGGTGGGTCATACAGGCCGACGTTACAGAAGTACATGATGAAGCCACTGCATGGTTTTATTATATTTTTTCGAAGCCATGTGGTAAAAGCATTCGACCAAACTATGTTATGTTAATGTGTTGGTTCACACTGATTCATTCAATGATGGTGCAGTAAGAATGATTACATCTCATATCACGCTGGCAGCGGGTCAGCCATTCAAGCCAGACGTGTCCATCACTTAGTTTGTTGCTCGCACAGCATTACATGCAAATGTTAAGGACGGGCAGCTGTACCGTGTATAGCTAATCCGATAGGCACACGGGAATGGGGGAGGCAGTGGTCATAGTAAGTTGCTGCCACTGCACCGCTTGCTGCGGCCAACCCAATGTTGAGTGCTCCTGCCACACCAACCGCCACCCGGCGCCATCGCCACTCTGAATACACAGTACACAATCAATGTGTCATAGAAAATTAGTAGTTATATTGATTACCTCATTAATAAATTGAAAAATTCCAATGACACTGTTTTTAAGTGGGATGTTAGTGTACTCATTGATGCCAGGCAGCCAATGAGCATTTGCTGGGCTCCGTGTAACATCCTCGGGGCGCTGCCCTTGGTGGTGAAGATTCCTTTTATTTGGAGGATTGTGTGTGTGTGTGTGTGGGTGTGTGTGTATGTGTGTGTGTGTGTAAATATGATATCATCGGCTGGCCTGAAGGAAATTAGTGAGAGGAATTGGAGAAGGATTTAGGAATTTTGGTAGGCAATGACTTAAGGTTTCACAAACAAGTTGCAGCCACAGTTAAGGCAGCAAATCAAATCCTGGGAATTGTTAAAAAGGACTTTCACTCATTTTGATGGCCAGTTATTAACAAGACTCTGTTGTGCATTAGTGAGACCAATCTTGGAATATGGAAACTCGATTTGGACATCAAGATTCAATATGGCCATGGACAACTTGGAAGCAGTACAAAGAAGAGCCACAACATTGGTTCCTGACATCAGTGGCCTTGACTACCTACACACACTCAAAGCACTGACATTGTTTCCACTGCACTACAGAAGGAGACATGATATAATTGAAATCTACAAAATAATGCATGGACTAGTAAGAACAGAGAAAAAAATTTTGTTTTAAATTCAAGATTCAAGCACAAGAGACACCATTTGAAGATGAAGAAAAGACACTCAAGACTGG
>JAPQNM010000012.1:8227545-8272545 GCA_029783475.1 Metacarcinus magister | reverse complement strand
CTCTCTCTCTCTCTCTCTCTCTCTCTCTCTCTCTCTCTCTCTCTCTCCTCTCTCTCTCTCTCTCTCTCTCTCTCTCTCTCTCTCTCTCTCTCTCTCTCTCTCTCTCTCTCTCTCTCTCTCTCTCTCTCTCTCTCTCTCTCTCTCTCTCTCTCTCTCTCTCTCTCTCTCTCTCTCTCTCTCTCTCTCCTCTCTCTCTCTCTCTCTCTCTCTCTCTCTCTCTCTCTCTCTCCTCTCTCTCTCTCTCTCTCTCTCTCTCTCTCTCTCTCTCTCTCTCTCTCTCTCTCTCTCTCTCTCTCTCTCTCTCTCTCTCTCTCTCTCTCTCTCTCTCTCTCTCTCTCTCTCTCTCTCTCTCTCTCTCTCTCTCTCCTCTCTCTCTCTCTCTCTCTCTCTCTCTCTCTCTCTCTCTCTCTCTCTCTCTCTCTCTCTCTCTCTCTCTCTCTCTCTCTCTCTCTCTCTCTCTCTCTCTCTCTCTCTCTCTCTCTCTCTCTCTCTCTCTCTCTCTCTCTCTCTCTCTCTCTCTCTCTCTCTCTCTCTCTCTCTCTCTCTCTCTCTCTCTCTCTCTCTCTCTCTCTCTCTCTCTCTCTCTCTCTCTCTCTCTCTCTCTCTCTCTCTCTCTCTCTCTCTCTCTCTCTCTCTCTCTCTCTCCTCTCTCTCTCTCTCTCTCTCTCTCTCTCTCTCTCTCTCTCTCTCTCTCTCTCTCTCTCTCCTCTCTCTCTCTCTCTCTCTCTCTCTCTCTCTCTCTCTCTCTCTCTCTCTCTCTCTCTCTCTCTCTCTCTCTCTCTCTCTCTCTCTCTCTCCACATTGATAGTCTCATTTTTCGTAATGGTGTTATAAGTAGTACCTAGTAGTAGTAGTAGTAGTAGTAGTAGTAGTAGTAGTAGTAGTAGTAGTAGTAGTAGTAGTAGTAGTAGTAGTAGCAGCAGTAGTAGTAGTAGTAGTAGTAGTAGTAGTAGTAGTAGTAGTAGTAGTAGAAGTAATAGTAGTAGTAGTTGTTGTTGTTGCTGCTGTTGTTGTAGTAGTAGTAGTTGCAGAGAAGGAAAAAAGGAAGAATGAACATGTAGTAATCCTACCTCTCTTATCAAATCTAGAAAATTAACACCCATCAGATGCAATCTCGCCACGTCCGCAACACTATTCCTTGTCAAAATTAATGGTACTCAATTTCATGACGTGAAAACACACTGTCTGCTGTTCTCACTCAGCCTGAAGGGTGCCACACAGCTCCCTACTTAGTACAGTTATATCCCCCTCGTTGCAGTCTGCATCGTAGAAGGTGTGCCGCTGCTTCACGGTGACACTCTAGTAGGCCTACAAGAGTGTATTCCCACCACCTGTTGGAATCGCGTCCTTGTTCCGACCTACCAAGGTGAGTGTTTGCATAATACACAGATGAGCCTCGTTGTTACTGTTCCTATTTCTCCCTACCATGAACCTTAGTTGTCGCTTCACCTTCAAATTCAATTATTCCCCGTCTCTCTCTGCTCTACCCTGCCTCTCCAATGTTATCCGTTCCTCCTCCACAGTATCATCGGAATGCGACGCCCCTTTCTCAAAACTCACCCTGGGTTGTGTTTACCTTCACCATGAGACAAAGACGTGGTGTGAGGCGCGCAAACACTGTTCCACCCTCAACGCAGACCTAACCGTCATACAGTTTTCAGAATTTGAATTTCTGCAAACCTTCCTGGACACCAATGCGGCTGGTGCACGTAAGTGGCTATTGTCATATCCATAACTGAAAAAAAATTATTGTCACCACAAGATTATGATTGCTCGTTGAATTTACATTACTACACTATCTGCACACTAAAATTGAACTCAGGGAAATTTTCATAGAATTGCACTGCAATGTTGTTGGTGAATTAATATTTCTCTCTCTCTCTCTCTCTCTCTCTTCTCTCTTCTCTCTTCTCTCTTCTCTCTTCTCTCTTCTCTCTTCTCTCTTCTCTCTTCTCTCTTCTCTCTCTCTCTCTCTCTCTCTCTCTCTCTCTCTCTCTCTCTCTCTCTCTCTCTCTCTCTCTCTCTCTCTCTCTCTCTCTCTCTCTCTCTTCTCTCTCTCTCTCTCTCTCTCTCTCTCTCTCTCTCTCTCTCTCTCTCTCTCTCTCTCTCTCTCTCTCTCTCTCTCTCTCTCTCTCTCTCTCTCTCTCTCTCTCTCTCTCTCTCTCTCTCTCTCTCTCTCTCTCTCTCTCTCTTTTTTTAAACTTGATACATTGGTGACAATAATGTGCTAAAATCCTGGACGCCAAGGACTATCTATAACTATCTATTACAATGAAATATATCTAAACTAGTACAATATTGGGGAAATCTATTAACAAAGGTTCAACTTGCAGCCAGACATTAATATTTGCTTTGAAGACCTGCAGAGTAGTGGTGAGGTGCAGGTCAGTTTGGCGCACCAAGGTGTTCCACAGTCGGCTGTAGCGCGCTGTGAAGGAGCGAAGGTAATGTTCAGTCCTTGTGTAGGGAACATTCACTTGGTGGTCAGCGTTGTGGGCCGCGCGGGTGGAGTGCGATGGCAGTGCCGATGTGTTAAGATGCAGCCCTGCTAGTTGTGGGAGCTTCGTCCTGTGCACCTTGTACATGACGCACATGCCTGCCACGTCACGCCGCTGCTGGAGGGGTTGGAAGTTCCGTGTGGTACCTTCAGTAGCTTTCAGCCGGGCCAGCCGCTGGGCTCTGGCTTGAACCCGGTCCAGGAGGCTGAGGTACGATGGGGGCAGGAAGACCATGCTAGGGGCGAGTACTCCATCAGGGAGCGGACTTGAGATTTGTAGAGTGTGTCTACTCCCTGAGCGTCCAGCAGATGAGCGATGCGCCGAACACAACTCAACTGCATCCTTGGCGACCTTTCTGACATGGTTGGTAAACGTAAAGCCAGTGTCGAACTCAACCCCAAGGATGTTGACTGACTCCTGCAGGTGAATTTTCCTGCCTTCAAGGTGAATGATATTTTGGTTCTGGTTGACGGCATCTTGTCTTTGAGAGATGAGCGTGGCTTGGGTTTTCTCTGCAGCGAAGGTGACTTGCCATCTCTTGCCCCAGGAGGCTATGCTTTGCAGCATCTGGTTGATGCGGACGACAGTGTTGTAGTGCTCACTCCTCTCACTGGTGAATGTGAGTACAGTCGTCTGCATACGCTGTTGCTTCAGGGACCAGCTGGAGGAGGTCATTAAAGTACACGTTCCATAATAATGGTCCGAGTACACTTCCTTGGGGAACGCTGGCTTTGACGGGGTGTTCAGAGGTGTGCCCATTGACCACCACACGTAGAGTCCTACCATGGAGGTAGTCTTGGAGTAGGAGTAGAAGGTCACCACAGATCCCCAGACTTTTCAGCTTGGTGGTGATGCCTTGATGCCGCACCCTATCAAAGGCACCAGCGATGTCAAGGGCGACAACAAAGGTGTCTTTGCCATGGTCAAGGGAGCAGTTCCAGGCTGCTGAGTGAAGAAGATTTGCTGTGGATCTCCCATGTTGAAAGCTAAATTTACGGGAATTTAGCAGGAGGTGAGAGTCAAAAGAATTTTGTCGTCTTTGCGGCGATGATTGATTCAAAAACTTTCCCAACCACGGAGAGGAGGGAGACGGGGCAGTAGTTTTGAGGGTCACCTCTGCTCTTTTTTTATGGATGGCGCAGACTCTCGCTACTTTCCACTGAGTTGGCCACTATTGAGATGAAAGGCACCTCTGGAAGATGGAAGCAAGGGGCGTAGCAAGTTGTGTGGCGCATCTTTTCAGTATATGAGGACTGATGTTATCTGGGATCAACTCGTTTGAGTTGTTGCAGCACCTCCTCCTTGGTGATGGTGATGTTCCCTAGTGCAGCTTTGGTGAGGGTAGAGACTGCAGGAGTTGCACGCTCTGGGTCACCAACTGTCATCTTGGTGGAGAAGTAAGCAGCCAATAATTGTGCTTTATCCTGGTGGCGTGTGACAACAGAGCCATCAGGTGTTGACAGTGGTGGGATGCTGTCGTCGGGGGAGAAGCCTTGTTGTTGCTTAATGCTGCTCCACTACTCCTTATTACCCACTGACTGGCTTCTAAGTTTGTGTTTGAGGTAATCCTTCCAGCTTTTCATTACATATTTCTGCAATTTTTTTTTTCTTCATGTGTTTGCAGGCCACTTTATGCAGGTGTTTATTCTTTCTAGTAGGTTGGGATTTGTATCGTAGCCAGGCCTTGCTCTGGAAGTGGTCCGTGACTCACACTTGTGTGTCTTGAAAAAATTTATTTAGGACCCGCTCGTATCATGTGATGTGGGTTGCTGGCTACTTCTCGTATCACAACGGAACCAAGTAATCGCCTATATGAAGTAAATAATTTGAGTTCTTATACCGTAATAAAGTCTCTCGATTGATAACAAATTTATCCAATTAATTAGTAAATGCAATATACCCATAACCCTGATTCCTTACCCTAAATTGACAATAATAAATAGTTGGAGGTAATCTTATGCATCATGTTTCCCACAGTAATGTTTTACAGTCTGTTCCACACACTCATATACATACTGCACCCACTACATCATCATCTTTAGCACCTACCTCAAAGCCAGAACAAGGAATAGAACCAGGCTCTACAGCAATATCAGCATTGACGATTTTTCTTGTAGGCTTACCTCAACGAACACGACTAACACTACCAACAGTAGCGACACAAGCACCAGCAACAACAGTCCCTGCAAGGGGCTCTTCAATAGTACATCCACCAGTACTGACACCGAGGAAGCTAGAGACTAGCTTCCTGACACCGGTACCATCACTATCGGCCCGAGCAGTGGGTTCAGAACCAGCTCTAAAACAAGCCTGACCCAAGCACCACTATCGTAGTCGGGATATTATCAATATTTCGTCTGCGATCATAAGTGCAATTTTTTTGTGCTTTGTTCAATTTTGGATATTTCTCTTCATGTTTTCACTGAAGCTTCACACATTTGTATTCATTGATAAGGTTTTCTGCAATTCATACGTGCTCTCGATCAGGAAACTTGATGAACTTGGTGATTATCGTGCAGGGTTGTATGGCACCGCCAGTCAAGGGGGAAATCAAAGCTTTCATCCAGTGAGTCCGCTCCATTTACTCGTGTTCCAAACCAAAACTATCCCTCAACATTTTATTAACTATCTTCTGTATCACCTCCAAGATCTCCCTAATGTTTTCAGGAAATATATCAATACTGATACTGTTGCAGTTAGAATATCCTTCTTGATAATCAACTCGACTAGTGAAGCTTCATATTATTTTCTTGCACTCTAACTGATTCGCGTGTCTATTGTTGTACTTCTAAATATACTTAAATATCTCCAAGCACTGATATTGTTGTTCTGTATGTTTTTATTAATTCCTAGCTTCTGGACTTCGAAAAAAGACAAAAGGTGTTGACCTTTAGAAGGTTTAGGTGATCCAAATGATTGAGAACTCCTTTTGATACCACGTTCGCCTTCACTCCTATCCAGACCACTGCTGATGGAAGACAAAACTTAACAAAAAAGAGGCAAAACATAGACATTTATTTATCAACAGCCACAACAGTTGAATCTAAGCTTTGCACTGTTTGATCCTCAGAGGTGTGGGTGGGCATAAAGGCTCAGAAGTGGCTGGACGGACGTTTCGTGACAACCGCCGAGTGGAGCGACTACGACCCTGACGGTTCCCCGGACGACTGTGCTCGCATGATTGTCTCAAACGGGAAGTACAGAGTTGCTGACAGGGGCTGCATGAACACCTTTAAATTCTTGTGCATGAGGCCACTGAGTCTCTACTGAGCTGCACTTTGGGACTGGCTGATGCGAACCGTACCAGGACTAGACAACGGGCTTATGGAAGGTAGAATGAGGTCGAGTTATTTCGAATTAATGCAGTATTTCAGTATTCCAGTGTCCTATTGCCAAAAATGGCATAGTGTGGGATTGATGACAAGGAAGAGGGAAGCTCTCAAGAATTATTTTGGGTATATATGTCATATTCCCAGAATATTTATTGAAAGCTTCCCTTTTCCTTGTCCTTTTGCTTTGTTATAATATACGAAAGTCATAACTAGGATTAAGTAACTCATCATTCATAATTATATCCACTTTCGCTCTTTTCCTTCTTTGAAAGAATAGCGTAAAGCTGTAAAAGTTTTGTTTCATTTTCCAACACAGGTTCACAGAATATTAAACAGACGCTGAAAGCTGTATTTTTAATCCTTACGTTATGTGTTGCTTAGCAATTACTGTGAACATCATTGGTGTTTGTGCAGCTCTGCCGACTTCAGTGCAATGTCGTTTGGTTTGCCTAGGCAAGGTTTGCTAACGTTATTTACTTGTGCATTGATAGCTCAGGAGAAGCAATGTATTGATTTTAGATATACAGCTAACATACCGTTGTTTCTACACAAACTCCTGTTAAAATGTCTGGTATATGAAAAGTTCCCACTTGACAGTTTTGTAAATACTTTCCTCTCAAATGAACCCACATTCCTTATAATCTTTCCCATTTGATTATGGTTCATTGCACAAGAATATTTTGTTAAATCAATAAATATGGTTTAGGGGAAGGGAAAAATTATTATGGTGGCTCTATTTAATTCCTGCATTAATATGAATGGCCAACAACTTTCTGCAGTTAATAAGTGAAACGATCTCGATATCATAATTCAATTCACTTCATATTCAAGTTTAAACTTTGCTTTATTTCTTATAGGTGTTTATAGTTATTTAAGCTTCTTTTCCCATTTTTTGGTTCTACAAGTCTTGCAAAACTTATCTAAAAGGGCCTTAACTATAAAAGTTGCCTGTTTTATTTTTGTTCAATGTTGAAAATATATGATGAGTATTTTTCACCTCCAAAAAAACTTGTGTTTTGGGTTTTGGTTCTAGGGCCCTTAAGTAGACCCAGAGGAGGCAATTATTTTTAACCCAAAGTATTAACGTTAATGTTCGTTTAATTCTTCATACTTATCAACCTACTATTTTCAAAACAAAAAATGTTTTTCTGGTGGTTTCGCCCTTGATAGGAGTGTTTTCACTACTTTATAGTTGTATACAAAATTGAAGTTCATAACATAATACCTGCAAATCTGTGACTGTGTTCTCCAGGCCATATTGAGGTCGAAAAATTCAAAAATCTTGCAGTCTGTAAGGAGTCTCTGAGGCAAAATCCACAGGCTCCAGTAGAGACTAAGTTTACATAAATTTCCTCAGACTTTGTGTATTGTTTTTCGTCACCTTATACGGCCTTCTCTCTACAATGTTAGATGATCCTGGTAACTGCAGAGAACGTGTAGTAGTTTCCACACTACCACGTCCTTCCTTTACAACCATATAGTTCAATGCGGGTTAACGAGTTAGCGCTATCTCTCCCCCTAAGTTAAGCTGCCATAATCAAGCAGGCAAGGAGAGATGGAAGAAGATAAGAGTGAAAGACAAGTGTGTAATTGGATCATTTGTAAGTGTAATGTGAGGAAGAAAAGTGTCCATGGAGGTAAAGATAAGTTTAAGGAACAGTACTCTACTGCCAACATTAACATATCGATGAGAGACGTGGACATAGAATAGGACATAGCAATCAAGAGTGCGTGTTGTGGAAATTAGTTATTTGAGAGGAGCATGTAGTGTGTCAAGATGGAAGGGTGAGAGCAATGAAAGCATGTATGAAAGATGTAGCATGGGAACTTGTGCAAATGGAGTGGTATGGTGTCATGGAATGGTAGAAAAGAAATACTTTGAGGTGGTTTGGTTATCTTGAAAGAAAGAATAGTGAAGAGTTTGTGAAGAAAGTATATATGAGTGAAACTGAGGATCTTAGGAGAGGAAGGCTAGTTGTAAGATGGAAGGATAGGGTAAAAGAGTACATGCATGAAAGAGGAGCTGATAGAAAGGGAGGCGTTGAACAAACAAAGAGGGATTGTATGGATTGGAAGAAAATTGATGATTTTCTGCTGTAACCATCCCCTTGGGATATGTTTCCGGAAGGAATGAGGCATCAAAGCTATCAATAGAACAAAACTAAAGCTTAATCTACTTCATGGTTGTGCTCTACAAACAAGCACAGATCCTGAATGTAGAACAATGAATGCAATCAATATTAGTTAATGATGTGACACAACATTGAATATATCAGCTGACTTAAGCAATATATGATCAAGAAATGGAAATTGAATCATCATAATAAGCAAATTCTTCATGGTAATATCTGTAGTTGATGCCCCTTTGCACTCTAGGCTTGATTCTTGTGAACACTTCTATAGGATCCTGTCACTTTTCATAAATTCTCTGGCGTAAATATATCCATTATAACAGCTTTTACCCACCCTTATTTGTTTGTGATTTCCATAGCTAGTAATACATGAAGCTTCAAAACCACACTCATATAATAACTAATCAGATTTCATAACTTTTCCGAAGTTTGACTTCTGTCAATCTGCATGGTGAGATTTTGTTTTGGTTTTGGTTTAAACTATGAATTTTTGTCACACTCAAATTGGAGCATATCTAGTTATATCTGTGTACATACCAGACTGTTATCTCCCTGAACAGTGGTCGCCAAGACAAGGCACACCAGGATTTGTGGAGATATTACTCTCCTACCCTCTCTGCGCCTTGTCTTTTTGTAGGAAAGTATACAGAGGAAGGCCTTCCTAGATCCCTCGTTCCTTCCCTTTTGTCGCCTCTTATGTATCGAAGGGATTACGGTGTTAGAATTATTGTACCCCCACCACAGGGCTTATATCTATAGCAATAGTTAATTTTTCTAACATATAAAAAGTAGATTGCAGTTTGTTAAAGTTGCAATGGTTTATGGTAGTGATACTTGGGTTGTTAGAGAGGATGACAAAAAACATTAGCGTAAAAAAAAAAACACCAAATAAAACCTGCAAGGTAAATGTATAATGCCACTGTAAGGGAGAGATAACTCAAAATGTGTGGAGTTGAAGAAACTTGTAAATATATAAGATTAAGCTTAATGTGATAATTGTACATAGAAGCGGCCAAAATAAATCAAATAAAATAAAAAATATAAAAAACCCTCAACATCTATTCCACTCTTGTTTATCGTTCTTGTCATCTCATCCTCACCCATTTTATCCATGTGGCTGAATCATCTCAGGCTGCTGTTTTACCATCACAAACCACATTGCTTTCCAGTCTATTCTGTTATATGCTTTCCCTAAATCCATAAATGTAGCATACGTATATCTTCCTTGTTAAAATTTTCATCAATCTGTTAATGTACTGAAAGGCTCATCACTGACCCTCAATATAAAACACATACACCTATTTATAATTTTTATTGGAAAAATTATGAGTTTAGTAGAACTGCATTTCCCATTCTCATACCTTATAACTGCAACATATATGAAGCATTATATACTCTCTTCTTACACTCACATTACCTCTTGTACAAAAATACTTTTCACAATACCTGCAAATCGGCACAAAAAGAATGCTCAAGTATTGGTGTGGGTATTTCTAATCTCATGCACACCTAAATGGAGGGCTATGGCCAATAGTAATATAGGGATATAATATTTTTTGATGAATGTCTGGTTAATGTCAATAATTTAAGTTAACCCATAATTGAGACTACCCATAAATTTTTTAACAGCATAAGGGGCATGGGCAGGTATGCTGCTGCCCCAAAATACATCTGAATACTTGTCCATGATATCAACAGTGGCAAGCACTGAAGCTTAATGAGCGGAAGACCATCAAAGTGACCAAGCATTATCATATATAAATTGATTCAGGATAAGACACCATAACAGTTAGGAAAGTCATACATAACATGACCGACATCCCTTCACAACAAAGTATGAAATAGTGCTCATGAACTTGTATGTTGGATTGTAATGAAATCTTGCTTGGAAAGCACATAAATATACTATTAGAGTAACTGTAGACAGTGCAAATGGGTAGGTATCATATTGAGTTTACAACCGTAGGTATTGCTGATCTGTACATTAAGTTTACAGTTCATAACCAAATGATAGCTGATACAACTATATAAGGCCAGATTTCTGTCCAAGCTATCTAAATACCCACAAAATCTCAAATGTAAAGTAGCATAATTGCAACAATGTTTTAGGCCTCATATTGCAGCTTTACACAGGATCAATGGTATACCTAATTATGAACACCTAATTATATCAAATAATGAACACCATACATTTATAGAGATGAAGTATAAATGATGAACACATGGGATCTGGTCTCCCACACAAGCCTTGGGTAAGTACAAATACTGTTCACACATGCCTGGAATCTGCACCGCTGCCCTGCCCACCATCTGCTATCGCTCAACAGGAGTGCCAGAGTCTGTGGCACTTAGGTGGGTGCCCTCGAAACCCCGAAGATGAACCTGGGCAGAGGTACAGGTGACCCCAATAAAGCTCTTTGTTTAGGTTTCCTTCAAGTTATTTCTCAGGTTGCAATGAAAATAAAAGTCTAGAATAGTACTATGTATTGGGTGAGAATTATTCTTAAAAATAATGCATCATATGTATCAACAACAACCTACAACTGACTACTGAAGAAACTGTATGCACACACTTACACACAAACAAAAGAACGGTATTATTTTACTTCTTCATAATAATGCTTTAGAGTGTTATATTTTTCCATTACCTGATAAATTCTGAGAAGGTTTTAGTCACTACATTTCCGTAGCAAATCTCTAATTTCGGAGATATTAAAAGTTTTCTATATGCACAAATCTGAGGTTGGGGCAGGTACACATATAATTTTCTTCCCTAGCTTCTACTCCAGGAAGAAGCAAGAGAGAGTGAAATGCGTGTGCATGAATAGGGAATTGTGGGAGTATTACTCATTGAAACAAATTAATGTATCCTCCACTCAGTGACCAACAGAGGCACCATTCAGCAGCAATTGACTTCTTGAGTTGCCCAAACAGCTATGCTTACAAAAGGGCTGTTTGCTGTCTTTCATCTATTGTACAAAAAATATGATACCCTGTATGTCACACATATTAAAGTGTTTAAAGTGTTTAGAGAGGACAGCGAGGAAGAGGCTGGACCTTCCGTTCGAGAATAAGGTAAAGTTTCATTTCTTTTGAACTAAGTTCTGTTATTTGCCAATATAGATATACATACACAAATAGTAGGTTAAGGTTAGGTTAATTTCGGAGATATTATATATTTTCTATGAGCATAAATAGGAGGCTGGGCCATGTGCAAATGCCATTTTTTTCCCCTAGCCATGCTAGTTTCTTCCCTAGCCACACAATTTTCTTCCCTAATTTCTACCTCAAGAAGAAACGTGTGTTCGTGTTTTTTTTTTTGTGACCATCAGTGCATTACATGTGCGTGAATAGGGAATTGTTAGGTTATGTTAGTGATTCTGCTAACTTCTTTTTGTGTAAATCACTGTATTTCGTCTTTCCCACCCAAGAATCCTGCATTCCCACAGGTCCCCAGGCTTGTTGGGGGTGATGAGGATATTTTAGAATACAGTGCTCCCTCCAATTTTGCATGATCCAATTTTACGATACGCCAATTTTACGACTGAGACCAATCTCCATCTCTGCAAGCCCAGGTACAGTAAAATGGTAATTTAAATTGATTTTCTTATGGATAATGATAATGTTTATGTTTTTCTGTATTTTTCTTTATTGTAGGATGCATAATTACATGTATTTGTGTACAAACAACGACAAAAATATGACTAAAATTATCATAAAGTTAATTAATCCAATTTTGCGAATTGGCATTTTGCGGCCTGCAATGTCGACCAATTTCACGCAAAATTGGAGGGAGCACTGTACATGGATTTGTGACAGAAATGAATGTCAAAACCATTCTGAATGGATCAAAATCTATACAAAAAGTTTGTTATTTATATCCAGTTGCATTATAGTGAAGATGTAAAATTTTACCAAAAAAAGTACACTCACCTGTATGTACATATTAACTTCATCTGCTCTTGAGAGGAAGGGAAAATTGCCACCTGTTTTGAGGTGAGCCAAGCGGGCATTTGGATAACATTTGTACATCTCCTCCTTCACAGACTGGGACAGCGCAGATTCATCAAACACATCCACCAATGTCACCTCCACCTGAGAACACAAGCACATAATAACATCATTAAAAAAGTAGAATTTAGTGCAGTTCAGGTGGATCTGTCTACATATTAGTTTTACCCCGTTACTCCTCATTTGTGATGCGTCATCAATTTGAAACATCTTATACAATATTCAATATTCAAGTATTTTGAAACACGCTATGAATTATCCTCAGAGATGCCATTTCTCCTGTAAAATTAGGTTAAGTTGCCAGAGAGAGAGAAAAATATATGAATGATAGATAAATAAATAAAATCTACACAATAAGTAGCCCATGGCATCACTGATAACATGAAAACTGTAAAACAGGTTACATTAAAGAGAGCAGGGCAAGATAAGACGATGGTGAGGGAACATGGAAGTCAAGCGTTACAAAAACACCACAAGATGATGAAAATTACCTCCACCTTTTGGGGCTGAACATAGTCTGGGGAGCAGTTAAGGGTGAGTCTTGAAGCTAACTCACTCTGGGTCAGACACTCCAACTGCAACCAAAAAGTCAATGCCATAGATGAAAAATAGCTTGTTTTTTACAATTCACATAAAAAGAAGTTACACATGAAATTTTGTGCAACTTATTAATTGCAATATAATATAACTGTTCTGTAAGGGATTTAAAATATTTTTTACCTGTTTTGGTGTTGAGAGGTGACTAAAAGAGACATGCATGAAGGGTTGGGAACCTCTCCCAAAGAAATCTTATAGTGACATAAAAATAAAGAGTTCTGCTGCATGTATTTTGTATACTTTATTATTCTCTAATCATCGTTCTTTTTTAGATGACGTCAAGATGACATTAGCAGGAAAAAAGTTTCTCACATCTAGCACTATCTTTCCCTCTACTACATCCCATCCTCCTTCCTCCACTCATACCTCTTCCTCTCCCATTCCTCTTGTTCCTTCATATAGCACAATTACCTCTTCTACTGCTATTACCCTCTCTTCATCCCCATCACTTGCTTCTTCACCTTACACTTCTATCACCACTCCTGTAATTCCTTCAGTGCCAGTGACTAATATTTTTTCTTTACTAGACCCTGACACCCCAACCTCTACTCCTTCCCTCTCACGCAGTATTCTTACACCAATCAAGCTTCGTACCTGTGATTCCCACAAAAAAAACATCTACTGATCCTACTTCATCCTTATTCACTAAAACTTCTTCTCTACAGTCTTCTACCAAGAAAACCTTTACTCCCACTGTCTTCTCTCCTCCTTCCCCTAGTGAACCATCTCTGATATTGAAGCCTTTATAGCAAAACTTTTCATTGATGCCTCACTTCTTTCCCCATCCTCTATCTTATCACATTAAAATTACCGTAACACTCTCTGTGTTCCAGCAGAAGTTTATGCGCCGCCCCGTGACCTTCCACCCACCACCTACTCCTACACCTCCCCCCCTCACCCTTTTTCCCTCCCACCCCTTCAGCTACATCTACCACAAAATCTCTTCTTGCTTATCCTTTACTATTAAACATAGAAAGAAAATAGAAATGACAAGAAACGAATTTCTTAATACAAGTTCACAATCTCTTATCCGAAAACCTTGCGACCAGACACTTTTCAGATTTTGGAATGGAAAATTTTTAGTGTATATTTTAACGTTTTTTTAGATAAAACATTACAGGGGACTGGGTGGCTCAGTGGTAGAGTGTTCGGCCAGTAGAGAGCTGTTTCATCAGCATTGTATATTTGCTCAGGACTAAGGGTTTCATCAGATACCATCTTGGCAAATTCATCAATGTAACGTTCAGCTGCATCATAATCAGCAGAAGCATTTTCACCACAGATTTTCAGATATTTTATACCATGATGCTTCTTAAATTTCTGCAGCCAACCTTCTGAATATTCACATTCACCTTCAATGTTCAGTTCTTCATGGTATTTTGTAGTTTGTTTCATTACCATCAATTTTTCATTGTCAAACTCACTCCAACAGCAAACGGTCAAGATCTTTGTTTCTTTTGCACTATGCAGCATTTTCCTATTCTTCATTAGTTTCTGGTCATCACTGTCACTGTAAAACTTCAACAACTTATGTTTCTGTTTGTTTAGGTTGTACATGGTGGTAGTTCCCGTACCATCATAATCTTCAGTAAGACGACGCACAGATACACAGAGATCAAGCTTCTGCAATAACTCTACTTTATGTACTTTATGTGCTATCAATAATGACAGACTCTTTCCTTTCTGTTTCTCACTGTTATCCATAGCGGAATCTGCAGCTCTTTTTGACATTTTCAGTCTTCAAAGTTAAAAAAAATCAGCAAAAAATAAACAAAATATCCGTGAGCAGCAGAGGCGACGTGCATCTGACGAGCTTTGATGTGCCGACGACATCCTGGAAAAAATTTTCGGTTTTCGGAATTTCAGATAAAAGATTGTGAACCTGTACAATTATATGTCATACGGTAAATTTGTTGAAAGAAAAAAATAGAGTAATTGACAAGATAGGGTTAAAGGAGTAAAAAGGTGACTTAAGTGGAATGTCTGAGCATAAACAGTAAGAATTTGAGATGATGATGTAGCAGACTTACTCTTTCTACCATGAAGTCAATGGAGTCTGCAATATGAGGATCCATCAGTTTTCTGGGGAACCGTCCAATAATCATTTTCTTGAGCAAAGTTGAAGGCAGCATCCAAAATCTATAAAAGTCATCAGAAATAAAGAAAAATGCAAGGCAAAAAATACCTGTATACAAACACTATAAATTAAACTATCAGAGACAGAAAAAAAACCCACTTATGTACAGAGAAGGAAATTATTCTACTACCTGGCAGTAATTTTGTTATTAATTTAATTTAAGAAAATATAATTAAGAACTAGTCTTACATAAACATAGAGTTGGCTTTACTAAATATTGAACTTATTTGGCACAATATTAATTACATTCGCACAATACCAGGAAGAATAAGATTAGGAAAGAATGAAAGCAGTACAAAGATTAGTTAAGGTCACTACAAATACAAAAATATCACATAAAAGTTATTCCTGAACACGGGTAGTCTGGCACTGAAGGAGTTCATGGTGACTTTACTTGTTTGCTTAATACTGTGATGTAAAATTCAAACAACACAAGGTAAAATGATAACATAAGAAATTGGAAAATTAAGAATAAATCTCACAGCATGCAAAAGTTTTGAGACTGATGGAGAGGTAATGTAATTTGCTTTATTTCATTAAGTAACACATGCTGTACTAATGGTGATGGTACCAGCAAAGGTTACTTTTCTTCAAACCTGCTTATGGCGTGGAAGCGTTATTGAGAATTTCTAGATTGCTATAGATGCACATTGTATTTACAGATGTATTCTTGCATTTTGTCATGCTAAGGAATCTGAGGCACCCGCTAATTTTTACAGATGCAGACGCAATGCAAAATTACACTATACTGAAGGCCACAGGCAACTTAAAACTAGGTGAAAACAAATGGCAAATGATGGACACCACACCTCTGCCACAACCACCTGAACACACCTTAAATGAACAATACATCAAAATAAAAACATCATAACTTACACTGAAGATGAGTCTGTATAGTTGAAGATCTTTGTGTCAATAAAAGAATTACACATAATGAGCGAGGCAACTCTGGAAGAATTTGAAGTCAGCTCAGCAAACTTCTGGGCTAAGAACCCTCCGAGTGAAGCCTGAAAATGTACAATTTACTGATATCAAGATGAAGCAACAAGACAAATACTTCTTCCTTGCCTACTTACATTATATTCTTCTTAAAATTCTGATTATACAACGTAGTGAGGATTATTCAAGATTTAAGAAAAAATTAAATCTCAGCTGACCCTTCAAGAGGTAGATATGAACTCTTGTCCTATACACTTTATACAACAAGGTTTATGATACAGCAAAAGAAAACTGTAAATTCTCTTGATGCATTATTAATGAGTTAGTATTAGTCTTGCTATATACTGTTGGTAAATTAGTATGTACATTGTATTACTTGAATTGCGATGCACTAACAGCCAGGCCAAGAATTAGCCAATGATATGGTCTGGCAATATCATGAGTAAGACTATGATGATTGCTGCCTACACTAGCTGCTGAAGAAGCCTAACAATAATCTTTACCCAAAATTTATCTGAGTGCATAAAACATCAAAATTAATTACTCTGAACCAGGTGATATGCAAAATTGAACAAATGGTGATGGCAGGACACAACTTTTCATAAATAACATACATCACACCATAACAATTATGCTTTCACTACTCCACAACATTTATATACAAATGACAACACCAAAGTCTCAAAGACCAGAGCACCTTCAAATGATAAAAACTTATATCAACATTTTGCATCATTTTCTTACAAGTGTAAAAGGTACATCAGCAGCACATTTAATAGTATGGGTATAGTATAGCATTAGGCAGGAGACACACCCACCCCAAGGATGTGTGCGCGGTCCACATCCAGGCGGTCCAACAAGTGTTTGAAACCCTCACACCACTCCACAACATTCCAGTATACTGGGTACTCCACCTGCCACAAGATGTTGTAAGTAAATATATTGCTGGACGATACAAAATAAATCATTTTGCAGCTCAAAGATATCTCCAGAAGAATATAATAACCTTTCATGTTAAGTGACCATACAAAATACAGTAGTCAATTCAATCACCCAATATGAAAACTTTAATGCTTAATCAAGAAAAAATATGACAACATAATAGAGCAAAGTATTGTTCAGGTTATCAATAGGTAGTAGACAGCAACTCACCGCTATGACTCTGTATCCTCGTGCTGTTAGGGAGAGCACCTGTCTGTAGAAGCAGTCAGCTGTTCCAATCACAGGAGGCAAACACACCAAGGGGCATCGCACCCCCCTTGGTCCTGCCTCATAAACCTTCCACACCTGCAACACACATTGTGATCAAGAAGCACCAGTAAAGTTATATAGAAATTAGTGTAACTGTGTGAGGCAAAACACAACAAAACTGAAACTACATTGAGAAATTTGTGTTACTATGAGAGGCTAAACACAATACTGAAACTAATGAAACTAGCTACTACAACTACATTTTTTTAATATTATTTTAGTCATACAAGTTCCCTTATATTTATTGTTGTTGTGTGACTTAACTGCTAATACCGTTTGAATGTGTTTGCATATTTTTACTGCAAATTATAACCATAAATATATCCATGTATGAAAATATTTTTCAGAAGAAAATTCATGATTCATTACAAAAAAGTGCATCTTACAATACTAACCTTCAACCCATCACTGTCAACCACAATCTGCTTGAGTGGCACAGTACTGCGGAAACTTTTGTATTCCAGTGTACATGACAAATCACTCTCAAACTCCATCGAGTGAAAATAGATCCTGTTGTCACAAGGGAAGGAAAAGATTATCAGTACAAATACTTTTGTGTTATGATATAAACACAATTTTATGCATCCATATCTGCAACTTAGTATGGAATACTAAATTGTTATCTTGAGTCAAGATTTGATGTGTCTTTATATTCTCCATAAACTTTAATATAATAATAAAAACAAGTTAGGGCAATACTCCCAACAGAGATGCAAGGACTTATGACGGGTTAACAATTGTCACGCGATCATGATTATCCTAGCTTTAATAGGTCACTGACTTCTGATCATGTCATAAATTTAGAGGTTGTTTACGTAGTAATGGTGACAACATGACGAATCAAACACATATGTTGATGTAATAATGTATAACTTTCCTGAACCTTTCACTATTGCGATGCTTGCAATCACTGCCTACCTCGCACACCAACAGAGACGTGCTAACACACACTTTTATCAACTTAATTCAAGTTAATCTTCACCTAACAACAATATCACGGTCTGCGTCTTACTATTTTTGTCTACACCGAGACAATTAGTGTAGTGGTGAGTACGTGAGTTGAGACGAGAGCCACAGCCACAGCCCACAGCCACAGATGACTCGGCTCACTCGACACTCGGGTGGCCGTGTTTACATTCTCAGCGACCTTCAGCCCGTGGCCTGTCACACTCAGCGGCTGTGCTAAAGGGTGGCAGGCTGCATTACAACATTGTTTTGCACGGCACTGCACAAAAACAGTTTAGGGTTTACATAAAGATAATTATGGTAAGCTTTAATATATTCTATTATATAGCATGCAACAATATACTCTCTCTCTCTCTCTCTCTCTCTCTCTCTCTCTCTCTCTCTCTCTCTCTCTCTCATAGAACGTTTCATGTAGTCTATATATTGTAATACTACAAGTATAAGCAACAGTTGTCCATATTTCACTTATAAGTTGAGTAATAAGTTTCAGTACCATATATACAAGTAAATTAAGTGCATTCTTGTAGCGTACGTGAAACCTGAATATCACGTAAAGTGCATACAGGGAAATTTTTTTTTTACTCTGGGGACACGTGATCCAGTAAGGTTGCAGTTATCAGTTTAATGCTACAGTTTGGATATGCATCAGCATTCTTATGATAATTTCATCAATGAAAATACATGCACAAAGAAGCAACAACATTTTGTGGTATGTAAGGAAAAAACTTTATATGCAGTTGGGAAGATATGGTAATGATTGTTAATTTGTTATCCTACTTTCAAGAATTATATACACTGTTTATATAATGTTTGCTTACTTTTCTTTAGTCACCCCGTAATAGTTGGGAGAGATTACGCGCACCTCCACCCTGGCCTCCCAGGCCTCCAGTCTCGGTCACTTGTATAAGAACTACATAATCAAGCACTTCATCATCGCCTTCTCAGTCCTGTTAATCGTCTACGCTTCGAGTATCTCTAAAGTGTTATTCGAGTGTAAGTAAGAATTAATAACGTAAACGTCTCGTAACTTGTCACTTTGTTTCTATTATTTTTACGGTGTAGCTTTTCGTGGAATTTAATACTGCAGAGTTTGCTTTTAACTATCCTACCAAGTTAATAATTTGCAAACGATTAATGTTGATGTTCTCATTAAATCCTTTACTTGCAAAGTCACGCGTTTGATCGAATTAATGTATTTAACAACTGGTTCAGTCCTCCTACATCCTTTTCTACTTTTTTTTGTTCACACTTATCTATCATTATCCAATTGAGAATGTGCCTTTTTTTGTACCATGACAACAATTATTCTGCATTTTTATTCCGCATCTTTTTACGATGAATTACCACTAGGAAGAGATTACTATGCAGTGAGGAGTGCTACGCCAAACTTACCCAATCAATAAGTAAGCAAGATAACTCTGGCTTCACCTCCAAGTAGGTTGTCATTTTCGTCCCTATTTCTCTATTGGAATACCTCAACATTCACACGTATATAATAATCTTGATTCGTTGCTTGATAACACTCAGAATTTAAACACCAAAAATGGTGCAATTGTTTAAAACAATAAATGCACAGCATACGCTGCCCCACACTTTTGGTAGAAGTAAGGCACTCATGTTTCTTAAGTGAAGCATCCCAACAGAAACAACTATCATGACGTCCTCACTTCCAGGATAGTCATGACTAAGAATATATCTGCAGGGCTCATTGATTAATTCATTAATCATTGATTGTGCAGGCGTATGAGGTTTGGTGATGAGGTCAGTATATGCCCAGGGCATGTGCTTATGATTGATGTCCAGAGGTTATTATTAAATTCAGTATCTAAAGTTAATTTTCATAAAATCATTTGATAGGTATTATATTACCTAACTTTTCCTGACTGAGCCTGCTCAGACATCACTGCTTAAATAAATATTTAGTGATATTCAGGAACTTGTAGTGTATTTATGTTGTGACGGGACAGTCAATGTTGACCAAAGTCCACTTGGATCTTGGTGATCATTATGGTCTGACTGGTTAGATGTCACTACTTACTTGTACTGTCAGGGGTTCAAACCCATCTGTTCTGTTGAGATGGCTTGTATGTACATTGCTGATAATTTGTTAATTTTTTCAGGGATTTTCAGTAATCCACCACAACCATGTCTCAGAGGCCACAAGTAGTACAACTGTATAAAAATGTAAGTACATCAGTTGTGAGCTGATTACATTTCAAGTATTGTAATGGGCTTGGATTATGTTTTTTTCTCAATAACTAAATTGAAATAAAAGATTGACTTGTCAGAATAGATGATCAAGTAGAAATGGTAATGTACAGAAAGGGAAATGTAAGAATGAGATGAATGCAATGAGGAAAATCATAATACCTAAATGCAGTTGTTCCCGTGGTACTTTAACACACACACACACATGCACACAAATAGAGAAGAGATTCAGGAAATGATGAAGGACTTGAAAGAGAGGAAGGCAATAGAACTAGATGTATCAGAAAACATCTTGAAGGTGTGTAGACAACAAATGGCTGAGCCAATTTATGATATAAATGAGTGTTCTCTGAAAATAGTGGTGCAGTGGTTAGCACGTCTGACTACGAATCCGCTGGCCCAGCTTCGATCCAGAACGAAGGTAGTTGGTGGACAGCTCACCCAGCTGTTCATCCTCCCAAACAGGTTGGTCGATAAATGGGTACCTAGGGAAACCTGGGGTAGGTAAACTGTGGAAAGTCAGATGTCACAGTGGCCCCATGTCCCGGCGTAACGGATTAAATTCCACCACAGGCTCAAAGGCCAATGTGACGGGAGATGAACGCCAGCAACTACACACAGCTACAGCGTGTGCACACACTTTACCTTGACCTTTCTGTCAACAAGAAAAGTCCCTAAAGAAAGAAAAGAGCTGATATGAAGCCTATTTAGAAAAATGGAAACAAAGAACTACTAAATTATAGACTAATGTCATTGACCAATAATAGGAACTGGATGGAAGACATGAAAGAAAGATAAATGATACCTGTGGTAAAGAATGAACAATCAAAATAGATGAGAGAAAAAGTGAAGACCCACAGGGATCAGTTTTGTCACCGATAATGGTTCAATTATGTTTAAATTACATGACAGAAAGAGTATGTGTATTTGAGTGAAATTGAGGGTTGTGGGAAAGGAGGAAGGCCAGTTTTTCTATATCATTAACCGTTGGCGCCAGTAAGCTTATGGAGGCACAGATGGACTTGCCTCACCTGTTATTTGGCGTAGGTTTTCAGATTTTTTATAGTGACGCCTCAAATGTTTACGTTCTCTCTTGAATATGTTGAGAATGCGCGACGCTAACTGCTACTACAGCCTTAGATGCATATAAACGTTGTAAGTCCCGTCTGAGGACAGTATGGCAGCAATTCATTCTTTGATATCAATGCCGAGTGGCCAAAGACTACCCACATTGCTGCTATACTGTCCTCAGACGGGACTTACAACGTTATATGCATCTGAGGCTGTAGCAGCGATTAGCCTCGCACGTTCTCAACATATTCAAGAGAGAACGTAAACATTTGAGGCGTCACTATAAAAATCTGATAACCTATGTCAAATAACAGGCGAGGCAAGTCCATCTGTGCCTCCATAAGCCTACTGGCGCCAACGGTTAATGATATAGAAAAAAAAAAAAAAAAAAAAAAAATTTGGGTAGTCTTTGGCCACTCGGCAGTGATATCAAGGAATGAAAAGTAGTGGTCTGCGAATAACGGGGATTTAAACCCGGGACCCTAGGCTCGCAAACCCGACCGCTAGACCACTGTACCTGTAGAAGGATAGGGTAAAGGAGTACATGCATGAATGAGGTACTGATAGAGGGGGTGGGCTTGAACAAGAAGCGAGTGTGTGGACATGGAAAGGTGGAGGCTCTTCTACTATGGCCATCCACTCAGGGAAGGAAAGGTGGAGGCTCTTCTACTATGGCCATCCACTCAGGGAACGTTTCCAGAAGGATTGAGGTGTCAGTAATTATAGATTGAATTGATAGCTAGACAACCAGACAGAAGGAGTAAGCAGTTACATAAATCTATTTGCAGATGATGTGAAATTACTAAGGAAGATAATAAATCACAAGGACTGCAAAGAGTTGCAGAATGATTTCAACAAGATATATGAATGGAGCAAGACATAGAAGATGGAATTTAATGCAAAAAAATGTCATGTATTACAAATGGAGAAGAGTGAAATGAAAAACACATGTACATATAAATATAAGTTAAGACACAATATTATACCAATAAAAAAAGAAGATTTGGGAGTAGTATACTAAAACTAGGTAAACACACACACACACACACACACACACTACAGAATTATATAAACAAGATATATGAATGGAGCAAGACATGGGAAATATAATTTAATGCAAAAAAATGCCATGTATTGGAAATGGGAAAAATTGCAATGAGACCCTCATGGACGTATAAGTTAGGAGAAAATATTATATCAATAGCAAAAGAAGAGAAAGATTTGGGAGTGGTAATACTTTTCACCAGAGAAACATATGAATAGAATATTTGGTGATACTTTCAGGATGCTAAGGAATATACGGATGGCTTTTCATTTCTTAGATAAAGATATGATGAAAAAAATTATAACTAAAATGATCAGATCAAAACTGGAATATGCAGAAGTAATATGGTCCCCGCACAAGAAAAAGCATGTGTTGAAATTAGAAAGAATACAGAGAATTGCAACTAAGATGGTGCCAGAATTGGAAAACCTAACATAGGAGGAAAGATTAAAAGAAATGCATCTAACAACACTGAAAGAAAGAAAAGAAAGAGGTGACTTAATCACAATATATAAATTGATGAACAACCTGGAGGAAACAGACAGAAAAGATCTAATATTGAGAAGAAAAGGAGAGGCTAGAAGTTTGAGGGGACACAAGAAAAAATTACAAAAAGGAATTTCCTTGAATGATGCATAGATGTACAGTTTTCCCCAAAGAAGTATACTTGGAATGGACTGAAGGAAGAGGTGATAATGGCAAAGAATGTATAACAACTGAAGGAAAAACTAGACAAATATAGATACGGAGACAAGACTACACGAGTGTAGTTCCTCAAACATTTCCTCTCCTCCACTTTCACTCTCCTTTGAACTCGTTTACCCACTTTTTTTGTACATACTCTCTTTAACTTTGACACATTTTTTCTTGTTGTTGCAGCTGCCTAACATCAATCAATCAATCAATAACATATTTCCTCACTTTCACTTCCCATATATACTCGCTCATTGCTCTCTTTTCCTTGCATATCCTCACTCTGGCTTCCTGCACCTAACCTCACTGCCTTCTCTCCCCTAGCTACTGTACCTGGGGCGTGAGTACCCCATGGGCTTTGACTACTTCAGGGATAAGCTGAAGAAGGCCTTCCTCAAGAATAGACATGAAACAGATCCCAGGCGTATAGAGGAGATGATTAGCCGTGGTGAGTATGTCATTAAGGAGATTGAGGCGCTGTACATGTTGCGCAAGTATAGGACTCTGAAGCGACGCTACTATGACGCTGATGACACCAACAAACAGGCCACCAGCTAGGCCACACTTACACCAGTCTAGATCATTTGTCTCATCAAAAGTTTCTCCAAATCAGTAACAATGTGAAAACTTGTTACAATTTATAATCTATTGAGTATAAAGAAAAATATTTTTGAAAAGGTTAGTATTATTGATGTTTGATCTTGTATAATGTAAAATGTGAAACATGGAGATAATATATAGATAAATCTAAAATATTTGGAATACTGATTACAATAACAAATATTAAAGAAAGAAATAATATTTACCTAATTGCTTGAAAACCATTAGCTGGCAAAGTAACACTAGAGAACTATGATTCAATAGCTTCTACAAATACAATAAGGGGAAAACCCTGGCTGGAGAAGCTCACTTTAATTCACAGGCAACTAATTTGAACTGTTGTAAGATTCTCAGTACTATTAATAGAGTTTCTTTACAAAAGGTTGCAGGTGATTGACAAACTGATTACCACCCAGCATCCTTTAAGTGGACTGCTTTGTTCCCTCACATTTAAAGTGCATAGTTATGCCTCACCCTCAGTCTGGATCACTATTAGAACCCCACCTGCAACAATACAAGGGAGTGACATATGGAGTCAAAGAAAATTACTATCACATGGCATAAAGAGGCATTAAAATTGTTGTCCAGTGAAAGATGACTGAATGGTCATTTACCATCAAGGTAAACAACAAACCTCCATACTTTTATCATTCAAATAACCTCCTTTGCTGTCATGTTTGTAAAGCACTCCATGAAAAACATCAATCTCTATATAACTTGATGAGGTGTAATTGTAGAGCATACTGGAAGTTTCAGGTGTGAAACACGTTTAAAAGCTTCTAGTATCAATTGTCTTTCAAACAGGTGCTACTCACCTATACAGATGTTCATCAGGCTGATCAATTTTCGATAATTGTAATTCGCATCAACACATCTTCATCCAACCTAAGCATAACTATCTTTAAGCTGCCACACATTCTTGAAAATTATACTCTTATTTAAATTCTTTATACCATGTATAATAAATGTTTTGCAAGAAAACTTTAATTCGTTAGAATGAATGTGGTTGATGTATGAGGTGTGGTCTTATTCTATGGATAATCTACATTACCTTATCACTGGTTATTTTCCTTGCTTGGTGCGTTATGTTCCCTTAGTGTGCGTTTACAGGATATGAGATTAAGGGAGTGAAGATGAGGTTCTATTATTCATGTACTGCAAAAATACTTTTATCTTATTTATTTAGTCATTGTAACATCACATAAAAGAAATCATTTGCACTTAAAGTCACTCATGATTCATGATTTCATAGATATATTTTGCAATAATACAATTTGTATCAAAAACCACACGTCATGAAATGAAGTGTATAGTAAAACAAAGCTTTTGGCTGTGACTTAATGATAGATTATGTTTCTCCCTAGCAAAGTTAGTGCTGTTAAATACAAGGACACATTTAGCATCTGTCTCAGGACTTGCTTTTTTCTGTTTATCATATATGTATGTATATGTATATATATATATATATATATATATATATATATATATATATATATATATATATATATATATATATATATATATATATATATATATATATATATTTGTCTTAAGATTAAATATTGTACATTTGTTACCTGTGTATTAAAGACAGCTGGTTCATTGATGTTTCTCTGATCCTCAGTTTACCTATAAAATAAAACTAAAGAAGGTAGTGAAAATTTTTTTAATTAGAGGAAATTACTTTTAAGTATTCCAGAAAAAGTATATACCAAAGCACTTACTTGTAGGTAGTAGCTGATAACAGATCTAAAGCAAAAGAGAACAAGGCAGTTTTAGTAAGTGAAGGAAAATGTAGAGACCAGCCGAGATAATACAAGATTACTGGTAGAATGTATATACGTATTGTCTTGACAACCCACCTTTAAAGGAGATATAAGCCAGGTATATAGATAGAAAGAATAGGTTTATGATTACTGTAGCTAGATTGGTAATAGTTATGGTGGCTGAAGGTATACAGTGAGAGGTAATTCATTAAATGCAGATTGGAATACAGAGGTGAATAGTACCAGAGTGGTGGGTTTGAGGTGGAGGAAGGAAAATTATCTATTAGCTTTATAGTACAATAACTACTCATATGAAGTAAAATTGCTTTGACAATAATACTATTTAAACCATGTAATATGGAAAGGTTGAAATATTTAACAAACAAAAATACCTGAAACCAAGAGATGTTCTTCAACTATATTCATCTTTATCCATATATATTGATTTATCTATATAGCATGCTGACATCTGCCTAAAGGAAGGTAGTCAAGATAAGGCAGACATACACATATAATCGCTCTAACTTAGCCCTTAGGCCTCTAGAAGAAAAGAGAAGAGCACCCTGCCCAACACTGCACATCAGGTGAGTCAAGCAAATGGGCCCAAAGATGTGAATCTTATCTACAATAGTGCCAGTAGGCTTTACCCTTCCACTTCATATGTAACTCATGCCTATTTCCCTCCCTGCTCCTGATCTGACAACAGGTCACACCAGACATGCAGGATGATGGGATGTAACTATATTAAAGATGGAAGTGATTATGATGAATTAATTGTTATAAAATGGAAGTGATTTTGATGAATTGACGAGTCAAACAAGTGATATAGTTATGTTAATTTTTAATAATTAAATTGTAGACAACTTTACAGTGTTCCATAACCCTGTGACCTAATGGTATTAATGTAGGAACACAAACACGTTGCAATAAGAGGCGGTGACTCCATGAGGTCACGGAGCACTGCGTGCTGCTTAAGGGGCCAGTGGAGGCTCATATCGGCGCTGGTAACGTGGAGGAAGAGCTCCCAGTGTACATTATTTATTAGCATACAATCTTTGACCAAAACTCTATTGAAGGGAAGGCTACGAAGCCCATAGAAAAATTTGGGTTTCTAGTTTTTTTCTAAATATTCCTTGCCAAATTATAGGTGCATCTTATACTCCGGTGCGTCTTATATGGTGGGAAATACGGTACTCTATTCCCAACAAATACAGTCACCTTTCAATTTACTCAAGTATTGTGTTCCTGGAGCTTTTGTGTATTTTAAATTTTGCATAATGTAAACATAATTTTCTCACATAGTGAAAATATAAGTTAAATTGTTCATGAGACACTATGTATTTTGATGACTAAGACTAAGTAAAATCAGATATGGCCTAACAAAAAAAAGTTTTACAATAATAATAAACATTAGTACTTTTTCTTATTTTGGATTGCAATAGGTTATTCTAAGAAATTGTGTAATTAAAGCAGTAATAGTGTCTTTTTGACATGTTAAACCAAAAATGTGTAAAATGAGAGGTTGCTGTACATTCCCCACTTGCCTTATCTGTGCTCCCTTGCTTCTCTTACAATAATGGCAATATTATCCCGTCCACCACCACCTGTGATCACAAGTTGAATGTATACTGGAAAAACAAATACATTTCAAACAATGTAAATCTTTCACAAGATATGATTGATCTCAAAAATCATACTTATCAACCATATCTAAGTAAAGTAAAAGCAATATTCTTTCTTGTTTTGGAACTTTGATATTCTCAGGATTGTTACAAGAATTAATGAAAACTACAAACCTTTTGGCTTAGCACTCTTGAGGCAAATACAAAAATAACAAAGGAAGTCTGGCACAGAAATTTATTTAAGTGAGTAAAAAGCTCCCATCCCTCTGCCTCTGTCTACATCAAGTGATATTCATCAGTTTCTACTTGTGGCTATTAAAGTAATCCAAAACTCCTAGAGAGAGGAATAAGTAAATGATAATCTCAACTTGAGCAAATTTTGTAAAGCCCATGTAACTTTGAGGAAAATATTCTAAAATGTAGGATTCCAGCAAATAATGAAGCACCGTAGAAACAGATGGTATCAGAATGGAAATTAATGATAACAAAAGTCAACAAAATATATAATGAAATCCAAAACCTGTATGACATTACGTATGCTTCTATTCATGTGACAAGAACCTTAATCTTTATTCACTTTTGAGGAGCCTTAAATATACTATATTTTTATATGCATGGCAAGAAAAAGAACTCACATATATCTCATCAAAAACTATACAACTTCATTAAGAGAGAGAGAGAGAGAGAGAGAGAGAGAGAGAGAGAGAGAGAGAGAGAGAGAGAGAGAGAGAGAGAGAGAGAGAGAGAGAGAGGGGGGGGGGAGAAGGATAAGGAGAGAGAGAGAGAAAGGGAAAAAAATGTAGTTTACGTAGAAAAGAAAAACCACACAACAAATAAAATAAACAAACCAGATCCACAATTCCTCATGAATTTTCAACCAGCAGTATTCATCAACCCTCACTACCCATGCCCCATCCATCCATCCAACACATCCACAGAGTCCTAGTCATCTGCCATCCACTGGGCAAATATGAGGTTGACAGCTGCCTGAACATCCCCATTGGTGGCCTGCAGTGCCTCTCTACTGAGGTCCTCGTTAGGAATCCCCATCTCCCTCATAAGCTGCAGGGACTCCTCTATGTTGGGGATCTGAACAGTGGACGGAGGACCTGATGAGGCAGAAGAGGGAGGTCCTGATGCCTGGGGAAGGAAGATCATGATGACTCACAGATTGAAATTCTTGATGTATTTTTGTACACTTTGTGGATACCAAGGATATCAATTCTGTTTGTGTATGTAAGGTGAATTTGGATTCTCATGGTAAAGTCATAGTAACTGAAGAACTTAAAGTAAAGGAATTAGTGGTTTGTACATTCATGTAGGTTTAGCGTCCATAGTGTGTTGACTATAAATATAGTGCTCTGCATGTATAATGTTGTAAGAAGGTTTTTGAAATACAAGTTATGTCAGTAATATACAAATGAGTTTTCTATGATGTCACTTATGAATATGTACATGGACTACTCTTGAAACTATAATTTGGCAATTTTGGGACCGGATGAGTGTTGAATTGCAGAAAATCACACTTACATAAAATTATCTCTAAGTACAGTAAACACTTTTTAAATCAGACCCATGTATTTTGGATATCAGATTTCAAGGCTCCGGACACAAATATGTACAGTTGGTTGCCAACATACAAACACAATTGATTCCAACTGACCGGTAGTAAGTCGATCTGATCGTAAGTTAGTTAATGCAAAAACGGAGCAAGCGCCATACATCATATGGTGCTATGTTAATATAAAAGATAGACAGTATAGCAGAGATGATGGTAAGGCAAATTGTCAGAATTTGTGTTCATACAGACAACCACACGTGGCACTGGCGGGAAATGGACTTTAGAGATTTGCCAAGTAGTAATATATTGAGATCCAAGCCTGCAGTCGTCTGGATGAACGCAAATTCTGACAGGGCTCTCCACTTCTGTCACTGTCCAATTTTCCACATATTTTTTGCAGGTACTGTAATAATAATAATAATAATAATAATAATAATCATAATAATAATAATAACAATGAAAAAGTCCACCCTTTCCCTTCTACTCACCCTGATCCCTTCCTTTCACATTAAATTACATATTTCTGCATTATTACTCTATATTCTTTCCCACAATACAAGGTGTATATAAAATAAGTGAATAAATATTTTCATGGTCAAATTTGGCCACAAGATAAGCATTGTACACAATCATTTACACCAAGACTCAGTGAAGACAAACAAACAGAAAATGAAGAAACAAACAAGGCTAGTTTTATGTAACGATGTTGTACATTACTAATACAAGGAATCTACAAATTAAACTTGAAAACACCAAGTCAACACTTGGTACAAAGCAAACTGGTGCACCATCCTCAAGATACAATGAGTTTTCTTTGCACATGAAAGGGACTATGCTTCATTTGAAAGAAATTCAATACTTAATGGTAGTTGAAGAGCATGATGAGGTGCATGTGCAATACCACTCTGAGAGATTGCCTAAAAAGTGAGGTGAGATACAGACTTACAACTGAACATATCCATAAAACAATCATAACAACGGGTGCATTGTATTGATTTGACCAAATGAAGAGGAAGGATGACAATATCTGAATGAAGTGTGTTCAACATTTTGAAGTGGAAGACAGTAGGCAGAGCAATGAAGACAGAATTAAATCCTGTGGAAGGACCAAGAAAACACAGGATTCTGCAGCCAGATTATACATAACCATGTGATTTGGCACATTGCAATCAGGTAGCTAAGACTGACCCATCAAAACACAGAACCGGCCTTTTAAAATAGTGATTATGATGATATCTACCACAACTATACATGAATACTAACAAAACCATACTACTGTACTTCTAATACACTCTTCCTCTTCCTTACCCTGCTAGCAGAGGCGGCCAAGGCATTCTGCAGTGCATTGCTGAACATCTCCTGTGTGATGGGTCCTGGGGCAGTGGGGCCACCAACAGTGAAGGCCGGTGTGTTAAAGGGTGTAGTAGTAGCGACAGAAGGGGTAGTGGGTATGCTGCGTGGAGCACTGGTGGGCTGCCCAGGCACTCCCCCATTATTGCTGCTACTGCCACCAACTCCGCCTCCTGCCGGCGCAAACACTTACCAGACTTTACGGTAGAATTCATCACATCCACCTCTAATGGTCATTCTCATATAGTCACATTTATTTTGATGCCTCTTCCTTTGCATTCCCTGAAGGGGGCAACACACAGCAGATGCATCACCACTTTTTCTGATCCATACAGTTCATACTTGTACAGTACATTCTCTCTCCCTCACATACTCCCAACATGCTAAAGTGTTATTCTCTTACATGCAAAACATCTGATACTACTCTTGTACATCTTTATTCATCATCTTATTCTCAGTCATTCTCTCCAGGTTCCCATAGCATATTCCTCTTCACTCCTTTCCCTTTACTACTGTACTGGACATTATAAAGCACCACAGCCCATTTCAATTATGTTAACACTGCAGTAGTAGTTTACTCGCCATCATATATATATATATTTGAAGCTTCTCACGTGACTTACACACCACCTGCTAACCTTTTCATCTTGACTGGATCACCTCGTGCAGGAGTCACAGCCAGTCACATGAGGGTGCTTCACCAACTCAGATGTTCCACTTCCTTGCTTCTTGGCTCTTATTGTACATTATATAAATAAATACTCTAAGGACAACTAGTGAGTATTTGTCACGCCATATACAGTTAACAGTACATCAGCATTAAGAAGCATAACTATATCAACATCAAGAAGCTCTCCACATGAGGTATCTTATCATCCTTCACCTCACATCTTGGCTTGGTATTGTATAGCTACTATTCCTACAACTCAACTAAGCAACACAACTATTGCTTATGGTGGCAGCTATCACAACACTACACACATATCTCATATAACCCATTTCCAATAGATCTTTGCTTCTTGTTCCATGTCCAGGTCTCACTTTTACTATATACCAGTGTGTGAACTATTGTTACCACTAAGTGCCTCTTATACTTCATACTCACTGTCCCTCCTCTCATTATATACTATAATGATACTACCACTTTTCTTCCCGGCAGAGCTCTCTCTCTCTCTCTCTCTCTCTCTCTCTCTCTCTCTCTCTCTCTCTCTCTCTCTCTCTCTCTCTCTCTCTCTCTCTCTCTCTCTTTTCCATTTTGTATTATCTATGCTAATTTCTACTTCAATATTACCAATACTTACCCCAATTTCTCTTCGAACTTCATCAATACACAGACTGAATAGCCAATAATATTTCATACATTCATGAGAGAGAGAGAGAGAGAGAGAGAGAGAGAGAGAGAGAGAGAGAGAGAGAGAGAGAGAGAGAGAGAGAGAGAGAGAGGTATGTAACAGGATTAGAATATTAATCCTCAAGTTGTAAAGACTAGAATGATGTCAGGTCAATCATCTCCACCTTGAGCATCAGTGAGATCCTACAATCACCAACCTGTGGCACTAGCAAGGGCAGCAGCTAACTGGGCTGGTGTGATGGGCTGGAAGTGCACTGAACCACTCGCCCGACTGTCTCCACCTCCAGTTGAATCCTCAGACTGTAAGGAACACACAAATAAGAATTAGGCCAGAAAGCTAGGTGAGGTAAGAGGTCAAGTGTCAAGGAAAGGTGTAGAGGTACTTTTTAATTCGCTTTTGATTCTCATATGCATGAATATATATAGCTTTGCTCTCACTTGGTCTGTCCAAGTCTAAATAAGTATGTCGTCCACATTGAGAAATACCGTCTCCTCAGATATGGAATCCATCCAAACATAAGTATTATTGAAGATTAAGGTCTTAAGTGAGTTGAAATAAGTGTCTGAGGTTGGAGAAGAGACGTACATCATATGAAAATAGCTGAAAGAACATTATTTAAGAAGACAAAGGAGTTCAATATTTGTTAGCCTCAGCTGCACCCTTCATCATTTTAATTGTTCCAAATGTGACTATTTATTGAACATGAAGGTTTTAAATGAGTTAAAAGAAGCATACATTGTCAGTGAGGAGACGTACATTATATGAAAATAGCAAATATGAGTCAAGCATTACACTAATCTTATGGGTGAGGTCTTTTGTAAAATGATTTTGATTCTGATTCTGATTAATAATGCTTAATTAATAATGCTTGTCTAGCGATAAGCAGGATTTTTTTTTACCTGTTTTTGTTTGTCCTTGGCCATATCCTTTTAATGTAGGAAAAAAAAAAATGTAATCTAACCTAACTGCCACATACCTCATAAATAAATAAAAAAACCAATTAAAAATAAAATGTAATCTAACCAAACTGCCACACACAACCTTATAAATAGAAGTGTAAACTTGGGAGGGATATTCAACCAAGCTTCATCACATGGAGCTGGGTGAGTCTGACAATAAATTTTGATGCATGTCTATAACACGGCCATACTAGTGGCTTGGGGGCCAAAAGAACCTTATGCTGAAACAGGACTTCCTTCCGGCTTCCCTTTCATCAGGAAATACCTGTTCTTGAGAGGAGGAAATGGGAGTGGGCATGATGCGGTGCTAATGGCAAGAAGAGATAAATCTGTGCATCCCAAAACAAAGAGAGGTAGAGGAACCTTAATGAAGGGACTTGTATTAGCAAACTGCTTTCTACCTGATCTACCTCCATCTGGTCGTCGTCTGATAGGGCATCTATGGAGTAGGACACATGGTGAGAGCGGCGGGGAGAGGGAGCCTCACTGGGGCTGAGGGAAGTGATGTACTGGGCCACACGACCCACCTCAGGCCAAGACTCTACTAACCTGAGAGGAAGGAAAAAAAATTATTGTAAATTTGCATTAAATATTCTCTCTCTCTCTCTCTCTTAAAGGGGACCACAGACACCAATAAGTTTTTTTAAATTTGGCAATTTGAGAAAAACAATAAAGAGAAAACTACCATGGTAATAATCAATAATCAAATACAAAATGGATAGCAAGTTATGAGTGGAAATATTTGAGCAAAAGATGAAAATGAATAAAGGATGGGCAGTGCAAAGTGCAAGCCTACCTGGTGAGGTTGTCAGGATTAGTGAGCCCAAGGAAGAGTTCAGGATCCTGCAGCATTGCCAAGGCTGCAGGGTCATGCCGGACAATGGGACATGAGGCAAGGATCTTTTCCACCATGTCTGGCCGGCGCAGCTTCTGAATCACATAACATGGTCACAGGTTTTAAAGTTGTATTGGATCTTTAGGTGTATAGATGCATATCTCTGACTCTGCACTCCTGTCAACCATGACCCCATGCAACTGTCATTTTTACTAATATTGTAGGAACTTCTTAATCACTTGCGTCACTTAATGGAAGAAATCTCCATGTTTCACCACAGTGCACCAGTTACTAAACTTTTGGCGTTAAGGACCCTACCCTATTTTTTATGCCAATGCTGAGTATGTCATACATGAAATGACAAGAAAGAACACCAAGTAGGCTTCTTAGTGAACAAATAACTAGCAGGAAATATTGAAAATTTCTATAGTTTAACTGAGCAAGGAGCAGGTTTAATAATCAAATTAAACAACAGATATAAAATTAAAAGTATACTGATTTATGCATCAACATCAGCTTATGATAACAAGGATGTAGAAAGATTTTACAAATTTGCAGAAGCAGTGTTCTTTCATAATTGGTGACTTTAATGCAAAGGTCAGAAGAAAAATATAGTGTAGCAATGACAGCACTAAGAAACTTTGGAATAAATACCCAAAATTATTGAGGTGACATGCTCATAGGACTTGCAGATATAAATAATTTAAAGAAAATTAACAAATTCTTCTATACCTAAAAGCTATACATATGTTAAACAAGTGAACCTTTACCATTTTTAGCAGAAAACATCAAACCAAAGCCAGAGAAAAAAAAAGTGAACCTTTTATTTATCTACCTTCAGTGTGTTTTTTGCTGCTGCATCATTGATGACAGATTATTTATTTCAGGCTTATATTTTGTAACCTTGGGAAATCTGCATACACTACTTGTTTCATCCGTAATGCTATTTCTATTACTAGACTTAATAAAGTTCATCACAGAAAACAATGATTCACAAGAATATGTGGATGAGTAAATGGTGAGTAATAATGTTACAAGGTTTTCTAAACAGACAAAATTTTCTGGAATAGTATTCCAAGTCCTTAATAGCACGTTCTCCGCATTTCTCTCTGTTACTCCCATCTCTAATCGATCCTTTTACATATTTTCCAAGTCGGCTCTAAGGTCAACAAATTTTTGCTTCCAAATTGAACTACTTTGAAATTCAATTATCTGCATTTCAAAATCATCCATGTCTATCCATGAAAACACTGCAAATTTAGTTCATCCAGTTTTATACTGTCTGGAAGCTTAATGAATTTTGCAGTCTCATCTAATTCCCAAGTAATCAAATCCACGAGTACTCAAAATGACGAATCCTGCCCACCTCTACTCAACAGGAAAAAAATGTGACCGGAATACTGAGAGGTATGGGTCACCTTTCTACACCTCAGGGCCCCACCGCCGCCCAGTGCACCATGCAGTTATCAATTGTCATACAAAAGAAGTTGGAGATGTGTTAGTTATTTTTTTAAGGTGAGCTCTGGGTTTCGCGTCCTGGAAAAAAGTCGTTGGTGTGCCATGTTTGGCAAGCGTACCAAGGGTTGCCCACCCCTGGCCTATGGGCTAAGTGAGAGGAGACCATGGGTGTGTATGAATGCATAGGTGTGGGTGTAAGTGCTGTCTCATCTACTCTTGGGGATGTTGGCCTGGCATAGATAAAGATAGACAATAAAGAGTTACAGAAAGCTACTCTGCATCCTGACCTAGACACTATTTCCTCTCTACCAACCCACTAACACTGCTGCATCAACACACCTGGACAAAGTCTCGGAAGTTTGGGCTTGATGTGACATTTCTCAGAGATACCAGGAGTGTTTGAACCTCTGGAAGACTTAGTGGAGCAGCAGTAGGAATGGAGTTCTCTGGTGTAAAGAATAAAATAGGAATTATATTCTTAATAAATCTCTACACTTACAAGAATCATAACTTTTTCTTTAAATATTTAAAAAATGGATAAAAACTTTTCTTATTCTTATCTGAAAAGAAGCGACAGGATGATAGGTCAAGAAAAGTCTTAAATAAATTATTGCGTGCATTAGAAGTATATATTATTATCTTTGACTCACATTTTCTTTAGGGAGACCACACACACATCTCAACATAGAATGGGTGTGCTAAAAAGCCTCAAGACACCCAGCCTGTACATAACTCATGTCACATCATACTTCCCTCATCTATTCCCTTACATACTGTTGCACTCTCTTCTTCCACATTAAAATAATCACCCTTTTGAAGTGCCATGGGATGACCAAACTTACCACTCTTGGGAAAGCAGTGAATCATGGAGCCAGACGTGATCCCCACATCATTGAGCGAGTCTGAACCCTTCAGCACCACACCACAGTGCACTAACTCTGGAACAAATTCACCAATTGTTAGTGAATTACTGACAATTTTACAACAGCATGACTAATTTTGGCTGAAACCATAATCTTCATTTTTTCAATACCTCTCATGCTCCAACCTCTCTAGGAGCTGAAATCATGCGAGTGGTTAAGTTAGAAATATTTAGCAATTTCAACTAACCAGAAAGTGCATCTTTAATTTTCCTCTGAGCTTTCTGCTTCAACTACAACTAAAAACCATCTGGAGTTCAAATCCCAAGTCTGATGGAGATTATTTGGGTTTACTTAATTTGGGATTTCTTTACAACTACTGCTCCACATCTTTCTTTTTTCTCCTTCCCTACATACTATACATAGTGTACTCAACACATCTGTGAAGGTTTCAGGCGGTGCTCACCATTATTTGCCTCGCAAAACGTCTTTGAAGTTATGTTAGGTTATGTTATGTTGTTAGGTTCAGTTATATAAGATTTTTACATTTTATTACCCGAAAGTTAGGGTTCGCAACATAGATATTTTTTCTGGATTTGGGTAATAAAATGTAAAAATCTTATATAACCGAACCTAACCTAACTATAACCTAACCGTAACCTAACAACCTTAACCTAACCAACCTAACATAACATAACCTAACATAACTTCAAAGACGTTTATCGAGGTAAATAATGGTGAGCGCCGCCTGAAACCTTCACAGATGTGTTGAGTACACTATGTATAGTATGTAGGGAAAAAGAGAAAAAAAAAAAAGGTGGAGCAGTAGTTGTAAAGAAATACCCTTGTCTGTTCACTAGAAGTTAATCTTTGCTGAGTCGATACTGGCGCGCTGCGTTTCCCGACTGATGAACTGTCTGACCACGACCCATAGTAACCATGTGATCACGTTTCATATGGTAAATGATAGTGCAATCAGCAGAACAATGACCACCTTCACCATAAATTCATCCAAAAATTAGCCAATCACGTCAAAACACACCAAAAAACTTACTTTGGTAAATATTTGTTTCCTTAACCCACCCTAACTAAACCTAACGTAACCTAGAAAAATATAATTTGTATTTTTTCTGTAATTCAGCAGCATAACAATTTGAGCTGATCTGAACAAGTATCTGAAGTTAAGGTATTATTTTACATCTTCACCACAATGCTCTAGAGAATTCAGGGTTATATTTTTGCATTACCTGATGCATTTTGAGAAGGTTTTCTTCAATTACATTTCCGTCGCAAATTCTTAGTTTGTGAGATATTCAATGTTTTCTGTGAGACCTTATCTCCGAAAAATAAAGTTTAGTTTTGTTTGAACAAGGTTCCGTTATTTGTCAATGTAGGTTCAGGTTCGGTTAATATAGGTTATTTTATGTTAGGTTAATATAGAAGCTATCAAATGTTCTCTATGACCAAAAGTAGGGTGTTGGACGAGATGCAGTCTAAAGATGGAGACGTAAACAAACGCCATTATGGTGAAGATGTAAAATTTTACCGAAGTTAAATTTGCATTATAAAGGTAACCAGATATCGAGTGGTTAACGAACCGAATATTAACTCTTACTTTTCCTTCAAAAATTACTTCATAACCTTTCTGCAAATTAACCTTTGTTGCTTGTCAAGTGCCTGCGAGCGGGCGCCACTATGACTTGGCATAATGCATCGTTGCATTCCCCGTTCTTTCTGAAATTTCCTATGATGGAGTCTTTCAAATTTTAAAAATTGTTCGTTCCGTACACAACATATCCAAACATTTTTTTCCCCAGATACTTATCAATGGTCGTAACATCAGACCAAGAACTACAATTCCACACTCAGTCCACTACAAAGGATAGATAATTATTCCTTACCTATTTTCTCCGGCGTGGTATTACCCTGGGCGGCTGCTTTCTGTCTAACGGAGTCCACTGGGTCGTTCAAGTCAACATCGTCTAAGGTAATACGTTCTAATTTGCGAGACTTGAGCCGCAGCCCTAAGTACACCGTCGCCATCTTGACCAATCAGCTGATGACCAAAACAACACAAGTTTACATTGGCGCCAAACCTTGAACTTGATTTATAAGTTAAGAATCATAATAACTACACTGTCATATATATATATATATATATATATATATATATATATATATATATATATATATATCTGTGCCCTAGCTCGGAAGAGATCACCACCCAGGCTTCCATCATACCACCTTACAAATACGATGGTTATACATTCTGATATTCTACCTTCGCTCCTTTACTTTCATGCCTTTTTTTTCTTAGCCATCTGCATAACCTATTTAGCCACTTTCGCTCCTTTCCTCGCCTCCCCTACATCATCATTCCACCAAGGTTTACATGCTCTCTTTCTTCCATTCATTCTCACAAATTCTATCAGGCGAGCTGCAGCACTCTTCACATTAGCTATGAAACTTGCATTCAGGTCATCCACATCATACAAACTTTCATTATCTCAGTTTCTCCCAACCAACATCCCTCAGTCTCCAATCTTTTTTTCTTAGCCTTTACTCTAGATTCACTTTTGCCACACAACATGCATTCCACAACTAGCATATTGTGGTGAGACACAATATCAATTATTCCATCCTCATCTACCGACATGCGGACTAGTAGGAAACGCATTCTCCCATTCACCAGCATATAGTCAATGGCAGATTCTTGATTCCTTGCACTCCACGTCACACATCCTTCTGCCAAAGTCTCATTCAAGGTTTCCAAGTCCATTTCACTTGTAAACTCCACAAGCATTTCACCATTCCGATTAATTTGCTCACTTATCATATTGTTACGGCACCCATCTTTTTACTCACTTAGGTGGGTGTCACCATCCACGTCACCTCCTTACCTGGGACACTAAGGAGATGAATGTCTTCCTGGGTTCTTGTAGCGGGGGTTAGCGGGACAGGGAGGTTAGTCAAACACGAAAAACTCGTTTCCTTTCCTTGTGTATTAATACTAGCACGCTTACAGGGTACAGCACAACAACACTGTCTCAACACTCGACAGTACAGCACAAGAACGCACACAACAACAGCACACGGCGACATAAGAACATAAGAAGAACATAAGAAATGAGGAGACTGCAAGAGGCCAGTTAATGACCTACACGAGGCAGCTCCTTGCCCCCCACCCTTGGAATAATCCAATATTTAGCCATCCCACCTGTCATCCCTATCCATACTCTGATCCAACCGTCTTTTAAAGCTATCTATTGACTCAGCACTTACTACGTGTCTACCCAGCCTATTCCAATCGTTCACCACTCTGTTAGTGAACCAATATCTACCTATGTCTGTCCTGAATCTAAGTTTTTCTAGCTTGTACCCATTTCCACGTGTCCTATCCTGACTACTAAGTTCTAAAACCTGATCAATGTTTCCCTTATTAATTCCTTTTACCTATTTGAAAACCTCAATCAAATCCCCTCTTGCTCTCCTTCTCTCTAGGGAGTGGAGATTAAGACGTTTTAACCTATCTTTGTAGGGTAAATTTCTCAGCCCCTGAATCATCTTGGTCATTCTTCTCTGGACTGCCTCCAAGGAGCCTATATCTTTCCTATAATAAGGGGACCAAAACTGAGCTGCATAATCTAAGTGGGGTCTTACTAGCGCTAAATACAACCTCAGAATGACCTCAGAACTCCTATTTGTCACACACCTACTAATAAATCCCATTATCTTGTTGGCTCTATTTCTAGCTATAATACACTGTTCCCTGGGGCGCGAGTCACTGCTTATTTGAACTCCTAAGTCCCTCACACTATATGATCATCCTCTTACATTCACAATTTCACACATCCAACTTTCATACATTTTATTACTCGCTTGCTTGGTTTCTTCTCCTCTGTCAACTCTTGGTCCTTCTAATTTTGTCAATACACCTTCCTTTTTGAAGTTTGAGTTTGGATACATCAATACGGTAAATGCATAATACTTGAATAAATGTTTACCTATAAAATTTTATAAATTGAATAATAAATATTGATTGATATGAACTAATTTTATATAAGAATATAAAATTGCTGAATAACTTATATCGGGTTAATTAGAAAATAAGAATAAGAAATGAGAAAATGAGAAATATAACGTTGATGTATTTAAGATAGGTATGTAGTCCTTCACCACAACATTGTTTCTCTTCAGAAATTCACAGGTTTGACTTACGGACGTACCGTGGCAACCTGCACTTTTGTGGCACTAGAGGCTGTAACACCACAGTCTGCACGGTCCCATCAGATTCCCAAGAAGAAGAAGAAGACTTATGGTGGCATCACTAGGCAAGAGTGCTTATAGGATCCACCCAGGAATCATCGTAGCCCTAAACAACAACAACTAAGCAAGACCTACACACTGAAACAAGGCTTTTGCTGCTCCTTCTCTTCAAAATGGTAAGGATATCCGAGAAACCTAGAGACTGATCTCCCTTTTTAAAGGGAGAACATGCCGTAGTTTTTTCGTACAGGTTCTAAATAACGAGTCACTAATTTTGGAAGGTTTTAATAATTTCTATGGTAAATATTCGTAAGGCGACCCATTCGATATCTCCTTATCTTTATAATGCACTGCAAATTCAACCTAAAACTTGTTCAGATCACCTCAAACAGTTATCCCGCTGAATTACAGAAAAAAATGTGATTTTTTTGGGGCAGTGTTTACAGGTACGGCAGCCGTACCTGTAAGTGCTCGCTAATAGATACGGCACGTGTCTAACTTTTGGGTAAGAACATAAGAAATGAGGAGACTGCAAGAGGCCAGTTAATGACCTACACGAGGCAGCTCCTTGTCCCCCACCCTTGGAATAATCCAATATTTAGCCATCCCACCTGTCATCCCTATCCATACTCTGATCCAACCGTCTTTTAAAGCTACCTATTGACTCAGCACTTATCAATGGTTCACGACTCTGTTAGTGAACCAATATCTACCTATTTTTAATAAAATACAAAAAGCTTATATAACCGAACCTAACATAACATAACCTAATCTAACCATAACCTAACGAATGCCGTATCCTCATAATGCTCAATTATAGATACGGTACGTGCTAACTTTTGGGTAAAAAGGTTATATAACCGAACCAAACCGTACCTAACCAAACAACATAACTTGAAAGATACTTTACCAGGTAAATAATAAGGGACAGGCCGTAGGAATACTGCAAATTCAACATCAGATACTTGTTCAGATCACCTCAAACAGTTATGCCGCTGAATTACATAAAAAAAAAAAATTTTTTTTTTTTTTAGGTTGTTAAGTTTTGTTACGTTTAGTTAGGTTTGTTTAGGTTTAGTTAGGTTGTTATGTTATATTATGATAATTTAGAAACTCAAATGTTTTCTATGACTAAAAGTAGGGTGTTATGCGAGGTGCAGACGCCATTTTTTTCGTATTTCGTAGCCACACACCATTCTGGTGAAGATGTAAAAATTTACCGGAAAAAATAGCTTTGTTAACATAACCTTCCAGGAGCTCCATTTAAATAAGCCTAAACAAAACTAACCCAACCAAAACTAACAACATAACGAAACCTAACCAAACCTAGCGTAACCTAAAAAAAAAAAAAAATAATAATAATTTTTCTGTAATTCGACAGCATAACTGTTTGAGGTGGTTTGAACAAGTATCTGAGGTTGAATTTGCAGTGCATTATAAAGGTAAGGAGATATCGAATGGGTCGTCTTACGAATCTTTACCTAATCCTTTATCAAATCAGGTTTCATTTGTAATTTTTTCAGTGATAATTGCATCACCTACCTTACATTGCTTCACCTAATTTTGTTTCCTATTTTCCAGGCAAGAAATGCAGAAAAGGCCATGTAAGTATTAAAGAAATTTTTTTTTTACATCATCGAGGCTGAGTACATCCTTCAGTACTTTTTTAGAACCATTTAGAAATAGTAAGATGTCATGCCAAATTACTAAGAAAAATAGAAAGTAAAGAGGACTGTGAGCATTTACAAAAGGACTTGGATAACATTCACAGATGGAGTAAACTTTGGGAAATGGAGTTTAATGCCAAAAAGTGTAAAGTGCTGGAAATAGGCTGTAGTAGAATGAGACAGAGAGGAAAGTATTCAATGGGAAATGAATGAATAAACAAAAATTTTGAAAAAGATTTGGGAGTATGGATTACAGATAATTTGTCACTTGAGAAACATTAATAAAATCACAGGAGATACATATCAGCTGCTGAGAAATATAAGAATGGCTTTCTAATATCTGGACGAAGAGATGATTAAGAAATTGATAACATCATTGATTTGACCACATGGTCACCACATGAAAAAAAGGATATAAGGAAAATTGAGAGAATACAAAGAGCAGCTACAATTGAGATTTACCTTATGAAGAAAGACTTTCTAGGCTGAAACTCCCAACTCTTCAGAAAAGAAGAGAAAGGGGAGACTTTATAGCAGTGTATAGAATTTCAAAAGGTCTGGAAAAAATTTACAGATGATCTGTTTGTGTGGGACGACAGAACAACAAGAGGACTCAAGAAGAAACTGAAAAGGACTACATGCAAGAGAGACATAAACAAATACAACTTCCCATATAGAAGCATAGAAGCCTGGAATAAAAAAAATGCATCTAACAACATTGAAAGGAAAAAGAGAAAGAGGTGATTTAATCACAATATATAAATTGATGAACAACCTGGAGGAAACAGATAGAAAAGACCTAATAATGAAGAGAAAAGGAGAGGCTAGAAATTTTAGAGCACAAGAAAAAATTGCAAAAAGGAATTTGCTTGAGCTATACAAAAAAGTAGTTTTCCCCTAAAGAAGTATGGATGGATACTTGGAATGGACTGAAGGAGGCTGTGATAATGGCAAAGAATGTACATCAACTGAAAGAAAAACTGGACAAATGTAGATACGGAGACAGGACCATACGAGTGTAGCTCAGGCCCTGTATACTACAACTAGGTAAATACACACTGGTTCTGGAATAGGAGGTGTGTTTGTAGGTGAGGGAGGTGGTAAGGCACTGTTGTATGTATATATGATGAGGTGGATGTGTAGCCTACTGAAAATAATATAGTAAAGTGAATGTGAAACGATTCAATGACAGATGGTATTGAGAGTATCAGTGAAGTGTTAACATGCTGCAACAAAATATAGTTCAGTGCATCTGTAGTCTAACATCACACTTGCGTATTGATGCTTAAAATAATTTATCCCATTAAAGCATCATGGAACTGTTACTTTGAATAGTACTTTTTTCTGAAGATTGCTGAAAACTCTTCATAATAAAGTTTTCAGACAAAAATACAAGTACTAGCATCATAATGACATACAAAATACAATCACCTCCTAATGATATTTCTTCCACAAGCTCATTGAAGTTCACCTCACTAACCTTCCCTCCCAGGACAACTCTGGCACGGTGGCGAGCTGCACAGGAGGGTGGGGCTCAGCAGCAGAAAACCCGCCGCCCATACCTGGCATCGGAGTGTGAAGACCTGAGAGAGGCTGAGAAGTGGAGGAACCAGGTGATCTCTGAGGTGGCCAGAAAAGTCTCCCAAATACAGAATGGTTTGTTCATGAGTATTTTCACTGGATGACAGGAAGCCTATCCTTTTTTATCAATCTACACTTTAACAAGCTTTGGAATGAAAATATTTTTAACCGATTTTTACAGAAACATCATTAGTATTAATATATTTCTAACAATATTTCTAGTGATACATGGTATGAAGACATTGAGACCTCAGAACATTTTTAGAAGCTAAGAACCATAATTGGGTTTGTCTTAGCATTTTTGGCTTATACACTATTCACTTTTTACATAGTAACTTCAAAATGCTGCACATTTTGCGTTTACATGGAAAATGTTCTTAGTTTACCTGATAACAGACTGTGATCTGCATTCACAATAGTAATGAAGGGATATGACACCCACAGGATACCAATGTTATCAAGATTAACATTTTGAGGGTTTGGAAGCCTAGGTTCAGTCTCACTAACACTAAAATTATAGATTTTCTTCTTCCACTATCTTTACACAAACATTACCCAAGATGGTCAGAAGTGTAGCAGGGTATAATATTGTTCCAAGCAAGGCTCAATGCATAGAGCCTCATCACACTCATCACAGTAATACAGAGTGATGGGGGAAGCAGAGGTGCATGGACAGTGAGAGTGAGGGCCATGCACCACTTTACCACTTTACCTTTCACTCCTTTCCATAATCAATCCATTACTAATCCATCCAGTCATATTATCATCTCTCCTTCTCTCATTCACTGTCTTGCTTTCTTCAGCTGGCTTGGGGGAGTTTCGGATTCGGGACCTAAATGATGAAATCAACAAGTTGCTTAGGGAGAAGGGCCACTGGGAGGTGCGTATCAAAGAGCTTGGTGGGCCAGACTATGGACGTGTTGGCCCCAAAATGACGGATATGGATGGACAGGAAGCACCAGGCAACAGGTGGGTTGGAGAAGGTCTCATGTTTTTGCCCCACTTTTTTTTTTCAAAATATTCATCACCTATATCTATTTTGTCCACCAATACTTCATTCTTCACCATCATCATTACTCCTCCCAACCTTCCATCTGTCTTTTCTCCATATCTTAAACTTGTCTCCTATTTCTAAGAGTTGAATATCACTGTTTTGTTTTGTCTCCACCAAACTGAATACATGAGGCTCTTTCTCTTAAAGAATAATTTATCTCCAGCTCAGATGATAGAACTCTGTTAACATTAGCGTATGCTACTTAAAACACCTTTCCTGCATTTTACTCTTTGTACGTACCACTTCCTCATCCTTTACTCCAACATTCCAGTACAGCCTCATATTCTCCTTTTCTATTTATCTCTATACCTGGCTTATATCACCATTAAAAGAGGGTAGCCAAGACAAGGCATTTAGCGTTCACGATGACTTTACTCCCATCTGTGCCCTGTCTTTTTGTAGGAGGCAATACAGAGGAGGGGCTTCCCAGACTCCTCACTCCGTCCCTTTTTGTTGCCTTTTATGATCCGCTGGAGTCTGTTAATAGTTGTTTTTTATTCCACTGCAATTGATTTTGGAGCTGTTATACTATAAGTAATACATCAGATCACCACCTGCTTGGGGAAGCTGAAGAGGTAAAACAAAATAATGATTAAGGAAACAAATCAGAACATCAAGAAAATTGCCATATTTTTTAATTTAAGTTTTGTCTCACCCATGAATTATAAACTGAAAATACATTTCACACAATCAAAGACATATCTAGCCATTTGGAAGCCTGAAGCCTAAATGGTATACCCATTTTATAGCTTTATTAAACAGGGTGGAGTCTAAAGCTTTTCGCCTCACCAACTCTCCTCTTCTAACTGACTTTCTTGATTCTTTAAGTCACCGCCGCAATGTTGCATCTTTATCTATCTTTTACCGCTATTTTCATGCTGACTGCTCTTCTGAACTTGCTAACTGCATACCTCCCTCCCTCCCGCGGCCTCGCTGCACAAGACTTTCTACTTTTTCTCATCCTTATTCTGTCCATCTTCCTAATGCAAGAGTTAACCAGTATCTTCACTCTTTCATCCCTTACACTGGTAAACTCTGGAACTCTCTTCCTTTGTCTGTTTTTCCACCTGCCTATGACTTAAACTCTTTCAAAAGAGGAGTGTCAAGACACCTCTAATGTTAACTGGATCTCCACCCCTTGCTTCTATTCTCCTACTGTCCTCTTTACAAGGTCTGGCAACAAGCGAGA
>JAPQNM010000012.1:8204830-8224830 GCA_029783475.1 Metacarcinus magister | reverse complement strand
CAGACAGATAGACAGACAGACAAACAGACAGACAGATAGACAGACAGACAAACAGACAGACAGATAGACAGACAGACAGAACAGACAGACAGATAAACAAACAAACATACAAACACACAGACACACACACAGACAAACAGACAGATAATTTTCCCGAGGCAAGAGTAAACAAACTTTTATGTCAGTCAGATGTTAGTGATAGAGATAACTCTCTCTCTCTCTCTCTCTCTCTCTCTCTCTCTCTCTCTCTCTCTCTCTCTCTCTCTCTCTCTCTCTCTCTCTCTCTCTCTCTCTCTCTCTCTCTCATTCAATTATTCTTACCTCTTCCTTCCCCTCATCTCCTTTCCCTTCCCTTCTCCCTCCCCTTCCTCCCTTCAAATACCCCTTCCTTCCCCTTCCTTCCTTTCCTCTCTTCATTTTCCCCTTCCTTCCCTTCCCTTCCCCTCCCTTCCCCTCCCCTCTCCTCTCTTCATCTACCTCTTCTTTCCCCTCCCTTTCCTTCCCCTTCCCTTCCCTTCCCTCCCTTCCCTTCCCTCCCCTCCCCTTACCTTACCCTTACCCTTCCCTTTCCCTTGCCTTCCCTCCCTTCCCTTCCCTTCCCTTCCCTTCCCTTCCCTTCCCTTCCCTTCCCTTCCCCTTCCCTTACCTTACCTCCCTTCCCTTTCCCTTCCCTTCTCTTCCCTTCCCTTCTCTTCCCTTCCCTTCCCATCCCCCTCCCCCCCCCCTTCCCTTCCCCTCGTCACCTGTCTTCGGCAAACAATATATTCTAGTGTTTTATTTTTTGCTTTTTTTTATAATTTTTATTTTTTTATTTTTATTTTGGAAAGAGGGGAAAGAAAAGTGGAAATGGATGAGACAGAAGTCCATATATTACCGTCTTTTAAACCATTAATTAAGTAGATTGATAGGTAGATAGATAGACTGTCTCTCTCTCTCTCTCTCTCTCTCTCTCTCTCTCTCTCTCTCTCTCTCTCTCTCTCTCTCTCTCTCTCTCTCTCTCTCTCTCTCTCTCTCTCTCGCCTCAGTTAGTTTGTCATACTAATAGATTATCTTCCTCTCCTCTTTTTGTCCTCCTCTCTTCCTCCTCCTCCTCCTCCTCCTCCTCCTCCTCCTCCTCCTCCTCCTCCTCCTCCTCCTCCTCCTCTTCCTGTCATCTGTCATAGAAGCAACAATCTCGCTTCTTATTGGCGGAAAAAAAATATCAGAAAAAATATGATAAACGATGATCATTAAATTTCCTTGAGAGAGAGAGAGAGAGAGAGAGAGAGAGAGAGAGAGAGAGAGAGAGAGAGAGAGAGAGAGAGAGAGAGAGAGAGAGAGAGAGATTAGTCCTGCCACAGTTAATTGGTTATAGTGATGATGATAATGATAATGATGGTATGGTAATTAATGAGAATAGTTACGGTAGTTAGCAGTGGTTCTGTAATTACACGTGGGGAGGGGGGGAGGGGGTCATTAGCATCAATTGTGTGGTGTCGTGTGGGGTCATTTAGGTGATAATTGTGTTGTGTTGTGTTGTGTTGATGATGTAATTAGTAGTTAAGAGTCGTTAATTAATTACTCTGATGGGAATTAAATGAGGAATGGAAAATAATGCAATGATGTATGTTATCATTTATTCATTATTATTATTATTATTATTATTATTATTATTATTATTATTATCACCATTATCATCATCATCATTATTACTATTATTATCATTATTATATTATTATTTCTGCACAATTATTCCTATATGATGCAATAATTTCAATGCTCACTTTGTCTTTCCATTTCCATATAATAAATCTTCCTCTCCTCCTCCTCTCCTCCTCCTCCTCCTCCTCTCCTCCTCCTCCTCCTCCTCCTCCTCCTCCTTATATATTCCTTTGTAATCCCTTGTAATCCTCTTCCTCACCTCCTTCTTCCTCTACATGTCCCTCTACTCCCCTTACCCATACACCCTCCCTTTACCACCCTCCCCCTTACCCATACAAGCCCTTCACCACGTCTTTCCTCCCTTCTTCAGGCTGGGAGAGGCTCGTGGACCACCGGGAGTCACTTTCAAGGCAACTTTCAGTCTCGTCTGACTCTAAGTTGCTTGACGAAGACCTGAGGAGCGAACAGAAGGTGATCATGAGACCCAAGAAGCCACCAAGACCTAAATCTGAAGTGTACTTGTGTAAGGATACCAGGAAGTCCAAGAGATTCTCAGCCTTTGGGGTAAGTGTGGAATGTGTTTTTGTTTAGGGTGTGTTTGGGGTGTGTGCTTGTGGGGGGAGGTGTTTTGGGGGGTTGTGTTGGGGTTAGGAAGTGGGTTTAGGGTTAGGGGTTAGGGTTAGAATGTGTGTTTGGGGGTTAAAATTGAAGAAAATAATAATAATAATAATACAGTGGTCTAGCGCTTGGGTGAGCGAGCCTAGGGTCCCAGGTTCGAATCCCCGATATTCGCTGACCACTTTTCATTCTTTGATATCACCGCCGAGTGGCCAAAGACTACCCAAATTGCTGCCATACTGTCCTCAGACGGGACTTACAACTTTAATATGCATCTGAGGCTGTAGTAGCGATTAGCCTCGCACATTCTCAACATATTCAAGAGAGAACGTAAACATTTGAGGCGTTACTATAAAAATCTGATAACCTACGTCAAATAACAGGCGAGGCAAGTCCATCTGTGCCTCCATAAGCCTACTGGCGCCAACGGTTAATGATATAGAAAAAAAGAAAAAAAACATAATTAAAAAATGTTTCCATCTTACAAAACTATTTATATATTTTTTTTTTATTTATTTAACGGAAACTAAAGTGATAATAATTTACATTCCATTCTATTAACGAGACACATTATATCAACATTATCTTAACATTTTCTTTCCCCTTTTTTACCTCCCATTCTTTCTTTTATTTATTTATTAACTCATCAGGAAACATATTAGTGAGCCCGATAAGAAAGAAAATAGAAGGAGGGGCGGCATAAGCAATTAAAAAAAAAAAAAAAAAGATGACTATTCAATTTCAAACGTAATTCAAATTCAAATGTAACCTCACCGTTTTTTTTTCTTCCATTCTAAACCTAAATAAATAAATAAATAAATAAAAGTGCCTTGACACCCCCGAAAAAAAACAATTACAAAACAACAACAACAACAACAACAACAACAACAACAACCACCATCACCACCACCACCACCACCCAATAGGCTATAAGGGCGAAGAGAGACATGGATAAAGAAAAGATTATCACCCTTAACCCATTCAGTTCTTGCGGCACACCGTATGTGCCAGCAGCGTCTCCCTCTCCTGTGTTTGCGGCACGACGTCTGTGACAAGATCTTTATATCATTCCCATGCATATACATATGATGTATAGGCCAGTGTAACAACTTTTATCATTATTTACAAATTTCTATTGTCTTATGTATCAGAATTACCGTTCTTATGAGTATTTATGTGATATTCAATAGATAATTTTACGGTACGATAACTGCGGTTTGGCAACACCGCCAGCAGCAATATATAACCGTCGCTCCGTCGGCCGTCAGCGACGGGCTCTTCTAGCTAGCATTAGATATTGGATATTGAAAATATTGGAAATATTGGAAATATCATTGCAGCATCTGATACACCTAATTAAACTCTACAACTGATAATATGAATATTTGTTCTATGGCTAATAATTACGCAGTAAAATGAAACTTAATATTTATATAAAAACATGACTTTCCTCCGCATTTTCTCGAAAGCTATTAGAGATATTGGAAATATCATTGCAGCATCTGATACACCTAATTAAACTGTACAACTGTCATTATGAATATTTGTTCTATGACTAATAATTACGCAGTAAAATGAAACTTAATATATATATAAAAACATGACTTTTCCTCCTCATTTTCTCGAAAGCTATTAGAGATATTGGAAAATATCACTGCAGCATCTGATAGACCTAATTAAACTGTAAAACTGACATTATGAATATTTTGTTTCTATGACTAATAATTACGCAGTAAAATGAAACTATATATTTATATAAAAACATGACATTTCCTCCTCATTTTCTCGAAAGCTATTAGAGATATTGGAAATATCATTGCAGCATCTGATAGACCTGATTAAAATCTACTACTGTCATTATGAATATTTTCACTAGTACTAATATATACTGAATTTTACTTTTTTTTAAAATTACTTTCTTCCTCGTTTTTCTCGAAAGCTATTAGAGATATTGGAAATATCATTGCATCATCTGATACACCTAATTCAACTGTACAACTGATATTATGAATATTTGTTCTATGACTAATAATTACGCAGTAAAATAAAACCGTATATTTTATATAAAAACATGATTTTCCTCGTCATTTTCTCGAAAGCTATTAGAGATATTGGAAAAATAATTGCAGCATCTGATAGACCTAATTAAACTGTACAACTGTGATTATGAATATTTGTTCTATGGCTAATAATTACGCAGTAAAATGAAACTTAATATTTATATAAAAACATGACTTCCTACTCATTTTCCCGAAAGCTATTAGAGATATTGGAAATATGATTGCAGCATCTGATACACCTAATTAAAACTGTACAACTGTCATTATGAATATTTTTTCTATGACTAATAATTACCCAGTAAAATGAAACTTAATATATATATAAAAACATGAATTTCCTCCTCATTTTCTCGAAAGCTATTAGAGATATTGGAAATATCACTGCAGCATCTGATAGACCTAATTAAACTGTAAAACTGAAATTATGAATATTTGTTCTATGACTAATAATTACGCAGTAAAATAAACTTTATATTTATATAAAAACATGAGTTTCCTCCTAATTTTCTCGAAAGCTATTAGAGATATTGGAAATATCATTGCAGCATCTGATACACCTAATTAAACTGTACAACTGTCATTATGAATATTTGTTCTATGACTAATAATTACGCAGTAAAATGAAACTTAATATTTCTATATAAAACATAACTTTTCTCCTCATTTCCTCGAAAAGCTATTAGAGATATTGGAAATATCATTACAGCATCTGATACACCTAATTAAACTGTACAACTGTCATTATGAATATTTGTTCTATGACTAATAATTACGCAGTAAAATGAAACTTAATATTTATATAAAAACATGAATTTCCTCCTCATTTTCTCGAAAGCTATTAGAGATATTGGAAATATCATTGCAGTATCTGATAGACCTAATTAAACTGTAAAACTGAAATTATGAATATTTGTTCTATGACTAATACGCAGTAAAATGAAACTTTATATATATATATAAAAACATGACTTTCTCCTCATTTTCTCGAAAGCTATTAGAGATATTGGAAATATCAATGCAGCATCTGATACACCTAATTAAACTGTACAACTGTCATTATGAATATTTGTTCTATGACTAATAATTACGCAGTAAAATGAAACTTAATATTTATATAAAAACATGACTTTCCTCCTCATTTTCCCGAAAGCTATTAGAGATATTGGAAATATCATTGCAGATTCTGATATACCTAATTAAAGTGTACAACTGTCATTATGAATATTTGTTCTATGACTAATAATTACGCAGTAAAATGAAACTTAATATTTATTTAAAAACATGAATTTCCACCTCATTTTCTCGAAAGCTATTAGAGATATTGGAAATATCATTGCAGCATCTGATACACCTAATTAAACTGTACAACTGATATTATGAATATTTGTTCTATGACTAATAATAACGCAGTAAAATGAAACTTTATATTTATATAAAAACCAGACTTTCCTCCTCATTTTCCCGAAAGCTATTAGAGATATTGGAAATATCATTGCAGCATCTGATACACCTAATTAAACTGTACAACTGTAATTATGAATATTTGTTTCTATGACTAATAATTACGCAGTAAAATGAAACTTAATATTTATATAAAAACTGACTTTCCTCCTCATTTTCCCGAAAGCTATTAGAGATATTGGAAATATCATTGCAGCATCTGATATACCTAATTAAACTGTACAACTGTCATTATGAATATTTGTTCTATGACTAATAATTACGCAGTAAAATGAAACTTAATATTTATATAAAAACATGACTTTCCTCCTCATTTTCTCGAAAGCTATTAGAGATATTGGAAATATCATTGCAGCATCTGATACACCTAATTAAACTGTACAACTGTCATTATGAATATTTGTTCTATGACTAATAATTACGCAGTAAAATTAAACTTAATATTTATTTAAAAACATGATTTCCTCCTCATTTTCTCGAAAGCTATTAGAGATATTGGAAATATCATTGCAGCATCTGATAGACCTAATTAAACTGTACAACTGATATTATGAATATTTGTTCTATGACTAATAATTACGCAGTAAAATGAAACTTAATATTTATATAAAAACATGACTTTCCTCCTCATTTTCTCGAAAGCTATTAGAGATATTGGAAATATCATTGAGCATCTGATACACCTAATTAAACTGTACAACTGTGATTATGAATATTTGTTCTATGACTAATAATTACGCAGTAAAATGAAACTTAATTTTTATATAAAAACATGACTTTCCTCATTTTCTCGAAAGCTATTAGAGATATTGGAAATATCATTGCAGCATCTGATACACCTAATTAAACTGTACAACTGTCATTATGAATATTTGTTCTATGACTAATATTACGCAGTAAAATGAAACTTAATATTTATATAAAAACATGACTTTTACTCCTCATTTTCTCGAAAGCTATTAGAGATATTGGAAATATCATTGCAGCATCTGATAACCTTAATTAAAATCTACTACTGTCATTATGAATATTTTCACTATTACTAATAAATACTGAATTTTACTTCTTTTAAAATTACTTTCTTCCTCGTTTTCTCGAAAGCTATTAGAGATATTGGAAATATCATTGCATCATCTGATACACCTAATTCAACTGTACAACTGATATTATGAATATTTGTTCTATGACTAATAATTACGCAGTAAAATAAAACCGTATATTTATATAAAAACATGACTTTCCTCGTCATTTTCTCGAAAGCTATTAGAGATATTGGAAATATAATTGCAGCATCTGATAAACCTAATTAAACTGTACAACTGATATTATGAATATTTGTTCTATGACTAATAATTACGCAGTAAAATGAAACTTAATATTTATTTAAAAACATGACTTTCCTCCTCATTTTCTCGAAAGCTATTAGAGATATTGGAAATATCATTGCAGCAGCTGATACACCTAATTAAACTGTACAACTGATATTATGAATATTTTGTTTCTATGACTAATAATTACGCAGTAAAATGAAACTTAATATTTATATAAAAACATGACTTTCCTCCTCATTTTCCCGAAAGCTATTAGAGATATTGGAAATATCATTGCAGCATCTGATACACCTAATTAAACTGTACAACTGTCATTATGAATATTTGTTCTATGACTAACAATTACGCAGTAAAATGAAACTTAATATTTATATAAAAACATGACTTTCCTCCTCATTTTCTCGAAAGCTATTAGAGATATTGGAAATATCATTGCAGCATCTGATACACCTAATTAAACTGTAAAACTGTCATTATGAATATTTGTTCTATGACTAATAATTACGCAGTAAAATGAAACTTAATATTTTTATATAAACATGACTTTCTCCTCATTTCCTCGAAAGCTATTAGAGATATTGGAAATATCATTGCAGCATCTGATACACCTAATTAAACTGTAAAACTGATATTATGAATATTTGTTCTATGACTAATAATTACGCAGTAAAATTAAACTTAATATTTATTTAAAAACATGACTTTCCTCCTCATTTTCTCGAAAGCTATTAGAGATATTGGAAATATCATTGCAGCATCTGATACACCTAATTAAACTCTACAACTGATATTATGAATATTTGTTCTATGGCTAATAATTACGCAGTAAAATGAAAACCTAATTTTTATATAAAAACATGACTTTCCTCGTCATTTTCTCGAAAGCTATTAGAGATATTGGAAATATAATGACAGCATCTGATAGACCTAATTAAACTGTACAACTGATAGTATGAATATTTGTTCTATGACTAATAATTACGCAGTAAAATGAAACTTAATATTTATATAAAAACATGACTTTCCTCCTCATTTTCTCGAAAGCTATTAGAGATATTGGAAATATCATTGCAGCATCTGATACACCTAATTAAACTGTACAACTGATATTATGAATATTTGTTCTATGACTAATAATTACGCAGTAAAATGAAACTTAATATTTATTTAAAAACATGAATTTCCTCCTCATTTTCCCGAAAGCTATTAGAGATATTGGAAATATCATTGCAGCATCTGATACACCTAATTAAACTGTACAACTGTGATTATGAATATTTGTTCTATGACTAATAATTACGCAGTAAAATGAAACTTAATATTTATATAAAAACATGACTTTCCTCCTCATTTTCCTGAAAGCTATTAGAGATATTGGAAATATGATTGCAGCATCTGATACACCTAATTAAACTGTACAACTGTCATTATGAATATTTGTTCTATGACTAATAATTTCGCAGTAAAATGAAACTTAATATTTATATAAAAACATGAATTTCCTCCTCATTTTCTCGAAAGCTATTAGAGATATTGGAAATATCACTGGAGCATCTGATAGACCTAATTAAACTGTAAAACTGAAATTATGAATATTTGTTCTATGACTAATAATTACGCAGTAAAATTAAACTTTATATTTATATAAAAACATGACTTTCCTCCTAATTTTCTCGAAAGCTATTAGAGATATTGGAAATATCGTTACAGCATCTGATACACCTAATTAAACTGTACAACTGTCATTATGAATATTTGTTCTATGACTAATAATTACTCAGTAAAATGAAACTTAATATTTTATATAAAACATAACTTTTCTCCTCATTTCCTCGAAAGCTATTAGAGATATTGGAAATATTATTGCAGCATCTGATACACCTAATTATACTGTACAACTGTCATTATTAATATTTGTTCTATGACTAATAATTACGCAGTAAAATGAAACTTAATATTTATATAAAAACATGAATTTCCTCCTCATTTTCTCGAAAGCTATTAGAGATATTGGAAATATCATTGCAGCATCTGATAGACCTAATTAAACTGTAAAACTGAAATTATGAATATTTGTTCTATGACTAATAATTACGCAGTAAAATGAAACTTTATATTTATATAAAAACATGACTTTCCTCCTCATTTTCCCGAAAGCTATTAGAGATATTGGAAATATCATTGCAGATTCTGATACACCTAATTAAACTGTACAACTGTCATTATGAATATTTGTTCTATGACTAATAATAACGCAGTAAAATGAAACTTAATATTTATTTAAAAACATGAATTTCCTCCTCATTTTCTCGAAAGCTATTAAAGATATTGGAAATATCATTGCAACATCTGATACACCTAATTAAACTGTACAACTGTCATTATGAATATTTGTTCTATGACTAATAATTACGTAGTAAAATTAAACTTAATATTTATATAAAAGCATGATTTCCTCCTCATTTTCTCGAAAGCTATTAGAGATATTGGAAATATCATTGCAGCATCTGATACACCTAATTAAACTGTACAACTGATATTATGAATATTTGTTCTATGACTAATAATTACGCAGTAAAATGAAACTTAATATTTATATAAAAACATGACTTTCCTCCTCATTTTCTCGAAAGCTATTAGAGATATTGGAAATATCATTGCAGCATCTGATACACCTAATTAAACTGTACAACTGTGATTATGAATATTTGTTCTATGACTAATAATTACGCAGTAAAATGAAACTTAATATTTATATAAAAACATGACTTTCCTCATTTTCTCGAAAGCTATTAGAGATATTGGAGATATCATTGCAGCATCTGATACACCTAATTAAACTGTACAACTGTCATTATGAATATTTGTTCTATGACTAATAATTTACGCAGTAAAATGAAACTTAATATTTATATAAAAACATGATTTTACTCCTCATTTTCTCGAAAGCTATTAGAGATATTGGAAATATCATTGCAGCATCTGATAAGCTAATTAAAATCTACTACTGTCATTATGAATATTTCCACTATTACTAATAAATACTGAATTTTACTTTTAAAATTACTTTCTTCCTCGTTTTCTCGAAAGCTATTAGAGATATTGGAAATATCATTGCATCATCTGATACACCTAATTCAACTGTACAACTGATATTATGAATATTTGTTCTATGACTAATAATTACGCAGTAAAATAAAACCGTATATTTATATAAAAGCATGACTTTCCTCGTCATTTTCTCGAAAGCTATTAGAGATATTGGAAATATCATTGCAGCATCTGATAGACCTAATTAAACTGTACAACTGATATTATGAATATTTGTTCTATGACTAATAATTACGCAGTAAAATGAAACTTAATATTTATTTAAAAACATGACTTTCCTCCTCATTTTCTCGAAAGCTATTAGAGATATTGGAAATATCATTGCAGCAGCTGATACACCTAATTAAACTGTACAACTGATATTATGAATATTTTGTTCTATGACTAATAATTACGCAGTAAAATGAAACTTAATATTTATATAAAAACATGACTTTCCTCCTCATTTTCCCGAAAGCTATTAGAGATATTGGAAATATCATTGCAGCATCTGATACACCTAATTAAACTGTACAACTGTCATTATGAATATTTGTTCTATGAATAACAATTACGCAGTAAAATTAAACTTAATATTTATTTAAAAACATGACTTTCCTCCTCATTTTCTCGAAAGCTATTAGAGATATTGGAAATATCATTGCAGCATCTGATACACCTAATTAAACTGTACAACTGTCATTATGAATGTGTGTTCTATGACTAATAATTACTCAGTAAAATGAAACTTAATATTTATATATAAACATAACTTTTCCTCTCATTTCCTCGAAAGCTATTAGAGATATTGGAAATATCATTGCAGCATCTGATACACCTAATTAAACTGTAAAACTGATATTATGAATATTTGTTCTATGACTAACAATTACGCAGTAAAATGAAACTTAATATTTATTTAAAAACATGACTTTCCTCCTAATTTTCTCGAAAGCTATTAGAGATATTGGAAATATCATTGCAGCATCTGATACACCTAATTAAACTGTACAACTGATATTATGAATATTTGTTCTATGGCTAATAATTACGCAGTAAAATGAAAACCTAATATTTATATAAAAACATGACTTTCCTCGTCATTTTCTCGAAAGCTATTAGAGATATTGGAAATATAATAAACAGCATCTGATAGACCTAATTAAACTGTACAACTGATAGTATGAATATTTGTTCTATGACTAATAATTACGCAGTAAAATGAAACTTAATATTTATTTAAAAACATGACTTTCCTCCTCATTTTCTCGAAAGCTATTAGAGATATTGGAAATATCATTGCAGCATCTGATACACCTAATTAAACTGTACAACTGATATTATGAATATTTGTTCTATGACTAATAATTACGCAGTAAAATGAAACTTAATATTTATTTAAAAACATGAATTTCCTCCTCATTTTCTCGAAAGCTATTAGAGATATTGGAAATATCATTGCAGCATCTGATACACCTAATTAAACTGTACAACTGTGATTATGAATATTTGTTCTATGACTAATAATTACGCAGTAAAATTAAACTTAATATTTATATAAAAACATGACTTTCCTCCTCATTTTCCTCGAAAGCTATTAGAGATATTGGAAATATGATTGCAGCATCTGATACACCTAATTAAACTGTACAACTGTCATTATGAATATTTGTTCTATGACTAATAATTACGCAGTAAAATGAAACTTAATATTTATATAAAAACATGAATTTCCTCCTCATTTTCTCGAAAGCTATTAGAGATATTGGAAATATCACTGGAGCATCTGATAGACCTAATTAAATTGTAAAACTGAAATTATGAATATTTGTTCTATGACTAATAATTACGCAGTAAAATTAAACTTTATATTTATATAAAAACATGACTTTCCTCCTAATTTTCTCGAAAGCTATTAGAGATATTGGAAATATCGTTACAGCATCTGATACACCTAATTAAACTGTACAACTGTCATTATGAATATTTGTTCTATGACTAATAATTACTCAGTAAAATGAAACTTAATATTTTTATAAAACATAACTTTTCTCCTCATTTCCTCGAAAGCTATTAGAGATATTGGAAATATTATTGCAGCATCTGATACACCTAATTATACTGTACAACTGTCATTATGAATATTTGTTCTATGACTAATAATTACGCAGTAAAATGAAACTTAATATTTATATAAAAACATGAATTTCCTCCTCATTTTCTCGAAAGCTATTAAGGATATTGGAAATATCATTGCAGCATCTGATAGACCTAATTAAACTGTAAAACTGAAATTATGAATATTTGTTCTATGACTAATAATTACGCAGTAAAATGAAACTTTATATTTATATAAAAACATGACTTTCCTCCTCATTTTCCCGAAAGCTATTAGAGATATTGGAAATATCATTGCAGATTCTGATACACCTAATTAAACTGTACAACTGTCATTATGAATATTTGTTCTATGACTAATAATTACGCAGTAAAATGAAACTTAATATTTATTTAAAAACATGAATTTCCTCCTCATTTTCTCTAAAGCTATTAAAGATATTGGAAATATCATTGCAACATCTGATACACCTAATTAAACTGTACAACTGATATTATGAATATTTGTTCTATGACTAATAATTACGCAGTATAATTAAACTTTATATATATATAATAACATGAATTTCCTCCTCATTTTCCCGAAAGCTATTAGAGATATTGGAAATATCATTGCAGCCTCTGATACACCTAATTAAACTGTACAACTGTCATAATGAATATTTGTTCTATGACTAATAATTACGCAGTAAAATGAAACTTAATATTTATATAAAAACATGACTTTCCTCCTCATTTTCTCGAAAGCTATTAGAGATATTGGATATATCACTGCAGCATCTGATACATTTAATTAAACTGTACAACTGTCATTATGAATATTTGTTCTATGACTAATAATTACGCAGTAAAATGAAACTTAATATTTATATAAAAACATGAATATATATATATATATATATATATATATATATATATATATATGTATATATATATATATATATATATATATATATATATATATAAATATATATGTATATATATATATATATATATATATATATAAATATATATATATATATATATATATATATAAATATATATATATATATATATATATATATATATATATATATATATATATCAATATATATATATATATATATATATATATATATATACACACACACACACACACACACACACACACACACACACACACACATACACACACACACACACACACACACACACACACACACACACACAGACACACACACGTTTGGTGAACGCGCGCGCGCGCTTGTGTGTGTGTGTTAGTGTGTGTGTGTGTGTGTGTGTGTGTGTAAACAAAACAACAAGCTGCTATGGGGGTGGTGAGGTGGGTGGTGTATCATACGTCTGGCAACGCGCTTCCCTCGTATCATGGCTTTGAAATCGTTTTGTATTCAACTTCAATGCAGTATAACTTATGTAACTTAAGACTAAACGATGTGTTGATGCTACTGTTCAAATTGGATAAACCAGGAGAAATTTACTATCCTAAGCATATTATTCAATGTATAGATTGAAAAATCATAAATTATTAGATCACAGGCGATACAAGAAACTTTTTGCATTATCACGGTGAATGGGTTAAGGCTATAGTAATAAACAGTCTATCGGTAATACCCTTTGCATCTCCCTCGGCGTCACTCACTTAACATAGAAAAACTATTAACCTTTTCTGGGGGAGACAAAATGGTCTATAGAAAATGCATTAGTGGCACCCTGGAGGAGATAGTGTAGGGGGGGGCGGGGGGGGGAGTTCCAAGGGGGGGTGTTATTGGTTTTTTTTTCTTAGGTAGGCACTGTCTGGCCACGAAGAGGGTGTGACAAAGACCAAGGAAACTCTGAGCAAAGAACTTTTTTTCCTCTCTTTACTTCTTGATTTTTTTTCTTTTTCAATTTTCATTTTTTCTTTTTCTTTTTTTTTATGATTAGTATGATTTTTTTTGTGTGTGTGTTTGTGTTTTTGGTTTGATTATATTTTAGTTTCGTCGTTCTTTCTTTTTTTCTTTCTTCTTATTTTTATTATTATTATTATTCCTCTTCTTCTTTTCTTCTTCTTCTTCTTTACATCATTTTACCTTTTCATCCATTCCTTACTTGTCCTCTCTCTCTCTCTCTCTCTCTCTCTCTCTCTCTCTCTCTCTCTCTCTCTCTCTCTCTCTCTCTCTCTCTCTCTCTCTCTCTCTCTCTCTCTCTCTCTCCGTGGACAAACAAGTACACATTCGGTTCCATCAACAATTTCGTCCCGTTGACAAATTCGGCAACAGCGAGATAAAGTATTAATTAAAAGCTGAATAAAAGTTGGACATTACACTTCTCTTTTTAAGGGGAAAAAAGGGGAAAGGAAAAAGAGGAAGGGAGGAAGGGTGGGTGGGAGGAAGAGGAAGAAAGGGAGAGAGGGAGGAAGGAAGGAAGGAAGGAAGGAAGGAAGGAAAGGAAATAGGGAAGAAGGGAAGGAGGGAAGGAGGGAAGGAGGGAAGGAGGGAAGGAAGGGAAGTAGGGAAGAAGGGAGGAAGGAAGGGAGGTTGGGAGGGAGGAAGAGATGAAGGGAGGAAGGGAGGGAGGGAGGGAGGGAGGGAGGAATGGATGGAGGGAGGGATAGATAAAATAGATGAATAAAAAGAGACAAAAATGGTATCTCTTGAAATTCGCTTTTAATCTAAAGTTAGCATTGAGAGAGAGAGAGAGAGAGAGAGAGAGAGAGAGAGAGAGAGAGAGAGAGAGAGAGAGAGAGAGAGAGAGAGAGAGAGAGAGAGAGAGAGATAGAGAATATATATATAATCGTACCTTCCTTCCTATACACACACACACACACACACACACACACACACACACACACACACAACTCGTCATGTTTTGAGTCATTCCTTTCCAACTTTCCCAATAACACACCATCACATGAGACACAGAGAGAGAGAGAGAGAGAGAGAGAGAGAGAGAGAGAGAGAGAGAGAGAGAGAGAGAGAGAGAGAGTGAGAGTGAGTGAGAGATGGAGAGAGAGAGAAAAGTGACTATAGCTCTGTAATCCCTCTTTCTGGCTCCTTTCTTCCTCCCTCCTCCTCCTCCTCCTCCTCCTCCTCCTCCTCCTCCTCCTCCTCCTCCTCCTCCTCCTCCTCCTCCTCCTCCTCTTCCCTTTTGACACTTCACATCCTTCTCTCTATCTATTGTCACAGAAAGAGGAGGAGAAGGAGGAGGAGGAGGAGGAGGAACACATAGGAACACATAGGAAGAACAAACAGCAACAGGCCTGCTGGCCCTTACGAGGCTGTTTGTGAGTACACTATCTAGTCTAGAGTGAAGGATACAGGATAGTAAGGGTGAAGGCTTCTCCCCCCAGTCATGGCTGGCAGGGAAAGGAAGGCCAACCAAGACCAGACTATCACTACTGTCACTACCACTACTGCTACCACTACTTCCTGGCAAGCGATGTCAGGCCACTAGCGACGTCTTTTGAATCGACATTTCGTAAGTTAGGTACATCAGGATGAACATACTCAAAGTTTGCTACGTTAACGGATAGTATTTTAGTTGTGGATTGGCTTCTAAATATTTGTCAAGTCTATTTTTGAACGTAGTAATTGTTTTACTGTCGACGACATTGGCGGGCAGGGAGTTCCAAACGTTAACGATCCGATTGAAAAAGAAGTGCTTGGCTTCGTTTGATGTGAATCTTTTACCAGTAATCTTAAAAGAATGATGTCTTCTTGTTATATTTGATCGATCAAAAGTAATGTAATCTTCTGCATTGATATTATCGAATCCTTTGATTATCTTGAACATTTCAATTAAATCCCTTCGCATCCTTCGTTTTTCTAGGCTGAATAAGTTTAGTTCTTTAAGTCTTTCTTTATAAGGTTTATATAGGAAAAGGAGGAGGAGGAGGAGGAGGTTAAATAAATAAATAGATAGATAGACAGACAGACAGACGTTAACAAAACACACACACACACACACACACACACACACACTGACTAAATATATAAGTGAATTTACTAATCAATTAATCAATAAGTAAATTATTAGATAAACAAAATAATGCAATACTAAGATACACAGTACATGTTTTTTTTAAGAAAGTAATTCAAAAGTCATGTAAGTAAGTTGACTTTGTTTTGTTGTTATAAATCTTCCTTTGTCTGTAGAAGTGTTTGTAACTCATCCATGGAGTTCCACAGTTCATTCCAAATCGAGTTTTGGTTCAATCCATCATCACGTTGGTCGTGAATGTCCATTCGCTTGGAATGTTCTTCTCTCGCCAGTGTGACGTAATACTGTTCCATCTGGTTTTTGTCCAGCTGGACGAGAGTCAGGTTCCGTGCTGCCTCCTGCAGGTCGCGGGCAGCACGGTCTTCTTTTGCTACACTGGTGTGTACTTGAACAAGACACTGGTCATAGTGTCGTTCCAATCCATGCTGGCGAGTCTCGAGTGTGTGGTACTCGAGTCGCAGCTTCGCTACAGTCGCCTCAAAGAGATCTGTGATACTCTTGGCCTGACTTTTAGCTTCTTCCTTGCGGCGCAGGACCATGTTCAAGTGTGTTTTCAGGTTGACACTTTGGTCCTGCTCCTGCTTCAGCTGTGTTGCCAAAGCTTCTTTCTCCTTCAGCACAACCCGAAGGTCGTCCTTGGAGTTCTCCAGCAGACGTTGCAGTGCTGCGTACTGTTGACGCACACTGCTCACCTCTGACACAACCTTCGTGTGGTCTTTAACCACACGGTCATGATTTGCCTTCAAGACCTTACGTTCTGACAACAAGATATTAAGGTCCTGCATCAGACCGTTTTGGTCTTCCAGTAGGACCTGGTGGTCCCTATCCAAAAGTTCATACTTTTCTTTCAAGACCTTGTGGTCATTAACCACAAGGTCATGATTTCCCTTCAAGACCTTACGTTCTGACAACAAGACATTAAAGTCCTGCAGCAGACCGTAGTGGTCTTCCAGTAGGACCTGGTGGTCCCTATCCAAAAGGTCATATTTTTCTTTCAAGACCTGGTGGTCTGACAATATAACCTTATGGTCCTTCACCACACTAATGTGGTGTGTCTCAAGGACCCTGTAGCCGTTATGCACAGCCTTGTGTTCTTCATGTAGGACCTGGTGGTCCCTAACCACAGCACTGTGGCTGTTCTTCAAGACCCTGTGGTCTGACAATAGAACCTTATGGTCCATTAACAGACCGTAGTGGTCTTCCTGCATGACCTCGTGGTCATTAACCACAAAGTCATATTCTTTCTTCAAGTCCTTTTGGTCATTAACCATAAGGTCATATTTTTCCTTAAGAACCTTTTGGTTCATCAACAGACCATGCTGGTCTTCCTTCAAGACCTTGAGGTCTTTAACCACAGTAAGGTGGTTAGCCGCAAGGATCTTGAAGTCCTTGTGTAACTCCTCAAGGGCGTCCAGCAGCAGGTCGCGCTCGGTGAGCACGCCCTTGTGTGCGTGACGCTCCTTGAGGAGCTCGTCCTTAGCCATGCGGACCAGGTCCACAAGGCTGGCCACCCCCTTTTGGAGGGCGACGTCGTCCATCAAGGCACCGCTGCGGCTGAGGGCCGGCAGCGGCTGCCTGTCCTTGGTGCTACTACGCACGCCGTGGTGCGGGTCGGCCAGGGTGGTGCACGCCGCCAACAACGGCAGCGCGCACCACAGCACTATCAACGTCTTAAATCCAATTTTCATTGAAAGTTAAAACTTAATACTGAGAATGTTCAATGAAATGCAAAAGTGCGGGAAGTAATGAGTGAAGATGAGGTGAAGGCCCTTGTGTATGATTTACCCTGGCAGGAGGAGGAGGAAGAGGAGGAGGAGGAGGAGAAGGAGGAGGTACAATGGAGTACAAAGAAAGAACAAACAGCAACAGTCATACTGGACCTAACGAGGCTGTCTGTGTGGCTGCAAGTCTTGAGGAGGAGGAGGAGGAGGAGAATAAGGTTAATAAATAACAACAACAAAAATAAAGAAAGAGAGAAAGAAAGAAAGAAAGAAAGAAAGAAAACGATAAATCATGATGACACGTTCACAACACACACACACACACACACACACACACACACACACACACACCACCACCACACACGCACGCACACACACACACACACACACACACACACACACACACTGCCAGGTAATTAAGACAGAGGGATAAAAAAAAAAGGGAGGAAGAGGGAGAGGAGGAGGAGGAGGAGGAGGAGGAGGAGGAGGAGGAGGAGGAGGAGGAGGAACACATAGGAACACATAGGAAGAACAAACAGCAACAGGCCTGCTGGCCCTTACGAGGCTGTTTGTGAGACTACACTATCTACTCTAGAGTGAAGGATACAGGATAGTAAGGGTGAAGGCTTCTCTCCCCAGCCATGGCTGGCAGGGAAAGGAAGGCCAACCAAGACCAGACTGTCACTACTGTCACTACCACTACTGCTACCACTACTTCCTGGCAAGCGATGTCAGGCCACTAGCGACGTCTTTTGAATCGACATTTCGTAAGTTAGGTACATCAGGATGAACATACTCAAAGTTTGCTACGTTAACGGATAGTATTTTAGTTGTGGATTGGCTTCTAAATATTTGTCAAGTCTATTTTTGAACGTAGTAATTGTTTTACTGTCGACGACATTGGCGGGCAGGGAGTTCCAAACGTTAACGATCCGATTGAAAAAGAAGTGCTTGGCTTCGTTTGATGTGAATCTTTTACCAGTAATCTTAAAAGAATGATGTCTTCTTGTTATATTTGATCGATCAAAAGTAATGTAATCTTCTGTATTGATATTATCGAATCCTTTGATTATCTTGAACATTTCAATTAAATCCCCTCGCATCCTTCGTTTTTCTAGGCTGAATAAGTTTAGTTCTTTAAGTCTTTCTTCATAAGGTTTATTTTTCAGCCTTGGAATCATTTTTGTTATTCTTCGCTGGACTCTTTCCAGTTTGTCAATGTCCTTTCTGTAATATGGGGACCAAAACTGTGAGGAGGAGGAGGAGGAGGAGGAGGAGGAGGAGGAGGAGGAGGAGGAGGAGGAGGAGGAGGAGGAGGAGGAGGAGGAGGAAGAATAAAAAGTTGTATGTATGGCTACCTGAAAGAGGGAAGAGAGAGAGAGAGAGAGAGAGAGAGAGAGAGAGAGAGAGAGAGAGAGAGAGAGAGAGAGAGAGAGAGAGAGAGAGAGAGAGAGAGAGAGACACACTCAAGGTAATTGGTAAAGAATGAAGCAAATTTTATAAAGTTTTTTCCATTATTTTTCGTTCAAAGTTATTTTTATTGAATGAAAAAAAAGATAGAAAGATAAAAAAAAACTTGTGTTCTGACTGAAAGTTAAAGAAGATGGACCCGGATATCTCTCTCTCTCTCTCTCTCTCTCTCTCTCTCTCTCTCTCTCTCTCTCTCTCTCTCTCTCTCTCTCTCTCTCTCTCTCTCTCTCTCTCTCTCTCTTCCTCTACCTCCTCATCCCATACCTTCTCCTTTTCTTTCTTCTTCTCCTCCTTCTTCTTCTCCTACTCCTACTACTACTACTACTACTACTACTACTACTACTACTACTACTACTACTACTACTACTACTACTACTACTCACTCCTCCTCCTCCTCCTCCTCCCTCCTCCTCCTCCTCCTCCTCCTCCTCCTCCTCCTCCTCCTCCTCCTCCTCCTCCTCCTCCTCCACAAAAACGTGACCTACACTCTCTCTTTAGGTAATATTCCTTGA
>JAPQNM010000012.1:8054830-8199830 GCA_029783475.1 Metacarcinus magister | reverse complement strand
ACTACTACTACTACTACTACTACTACTACTACTACTTCTACTACTACTACTACTACTACTACTACTACTACTACTACTACTACTACTACTACTACTACTACTACTACTACTACTACTACTACTACTACTACTACTACTACTACTTCTACTACTACTACTACTACTACTACTACTACTACTACTACTACTACTACTACTACTACTACTTTTCATTCACTTTACTTACTTCGTGTTCATCTCCCCAAGAATAATATAATAAAGTGCTCCCATGTTGTTATGTAAGCGAGAGAGAGAGAGAGAGAGAGAGAGAGAGAGAGAGAGAGAGAGAGAGAGAGAGAGAGAGAGAGAGAGAGTACGTACTTCAGAAATATACTTTACCTTTCCTCTTTACTCTTCCAACTTCTCTTCTAATCCTCCTCCTCAACCCCTCTCCTCTCCTCTCTCCCCTCCTCCTCTCCTCCTCCTCCTCCCTCCTCCTCCTCCTCCTCCTCCTCCTCCACCACCCCCTCCCTCCTCCTCCTCCTCCATACCTTTTATATCTCCGTAAATTGAAGGCAAATGGAGTTACCGTCACAAAGGAGATCGTGCAGGTAAGACTGGGCTGAAAACGTGTTATGCCACAAAGCACGTTAAGGTCGGGTGTCTCGTGCACTTATGTAAGGATGTCGCCTCTATGGGAAGGGGTGGTAGGGGGGGGGGGTGATGGTTTTGTGATTGTGTGGTGAGGCTTCGGGAGAGGGAGGGAGGAGGGAGAGGAGGGAAGGAGGGAAGAGGAGGGAGGAGGAGGAGGGAAGGAAGGAGTGTATGACAGGGAGTGATAGTGTATATAGAGAGAAGAATGTGGAAGAGAGAGAGAGGGAGAGAGGAGAGAGAGAGGAAAAAAAGACTATTTATCTATCTATCTATCTATCTTGTCTCTCTATAAACACAAACAGACAAAAAATATACCAAGGTAGGAAAAAAAAATAGATATAAGAATTTCGAAAACATTAAGAAAACTGAAATGGGCAATAAAGGTCTTTTAGAACACTGCCTTGGGGAACGACTGGCCTTCTTCTTCTTCCTCTTCCTCTTCCTCTTCCTTCTCCTCCTCCTCCTCCTCCTCTTCCTCCTACTCTTCCTTTCTTCTCAATTTCTTTCGTCTCTTTTTCCCTTTTTTCTCATTTTTGCTATTTTTTTCTTTCCCTTCTCATCTCTTTTTACTCTTTCTTTGTCTCTATCATCGTCCTTCTCCTCTTCGTCGTTTTCATCATATTCCTCTTCTTCCTTCCTTTCTTCCTCCTCCTCCTCCTCCTCCTCCTCCTCCTCCTCCTCCTCCTCCTCCTCCTCCTCCTCCTCCTCCTCCTCTTCTTCCTTCGTTCTGGCTCGTAACTTCCCCGAACCTTCACACACTGAGGTAATTTAGTGATCTTGAGGCAGCTAGGATCAGCAGACTCCCTCAGGCCTCCAAGATAAAAAGTTTCGACCATCGCCGCTTCACTTGGCTGGCGCTACGGTCGCTGCTTGAGGCTCTTAAGCTGATTGGCTCTTTTGGCTGGCCTCTCCACCAATCCCGAGACCCCCCTGGCCATGAAGAACCAATAGGAATTAAGGACTTTGCAATGTTCCTTTCAAATGATGTTTTAAATCAGGTTTTCTGCCTCGTAAATTCTATGTCCAATTTTTTTTCTCTTTTTCTGTCTTGTGTTTTTTCCACGTTATTGATAATTCCTCGGTAATATATTTTTTTTTTTTCTATTTTTTGGCGCCAATGAAACCTAAATACGCCATAAAGGTAGGAGGAGGAACTAGGAGGAGGCAATTTATTTCATTCCAACATCGAAAGAAAGAAATTAATATATATATGTATGCTCAACTTTTATTTTTATGTACGTGTGTGTGTGTGTGTGTGTGTGTGTGTGTGTGTGTGTGTGTGTGTGTGTTATTTCAAGTATTGCAACACGCCGTCAGGTTATGTCAGCAGCAGGTGTTAAAAGAGTTGAAGGTAAAGTTATAATATAATACAATACTCCTGTTTTCTAGTTACTGTATTTGTAATCCTTGAGCTTGTGTGTTTTATTCATTATTATTCATCTATTCTTACCATTAACTGAAAATCTCCAGAAATATTCATTCAATACATAAATTCATGTTGTGTGTAATGTAAAAATTAAACTGATGATTAGAAAAATTTTAATGGAAAAGTTTGATTGAAATATAGAAACATCTGCTGCTACTACTACTACTACTACTACTACTACTACTACTACTACTACTACTACTACTACTACTACTACTACTACTACTACTACTACTACTACTACTACTACTACTACTACTACTACTACTACTACTACTACTACTACTACTACTACTACTACTACTATTATTACTACTACTACACCACCACCACCACCACCACCACCACCACCACCACCACCACCACCACCACCACCACCACCACCACCCAACGTCAACAAACTCTACGGACACGTTTTACCACATTTCAATACCACTCGCCTGCCGATGTAGCCCCGCCTCCCCCTCCCCCCAACGACCCCCTTCCGCGCCCCCCACACCGCCCCCCTCCACCCCCCCCCTCCGCCCCTCATGTGTCACCAGCCCTAAACACCTGCTACCCAACACGTCCCTTCAACAAAACACACACACACACACACACACACACACACACACACACACACACATACACACATACATACATACACACAAACTGAATTTATCTTATATGTAAACGATCTATAAGCACGTTTCCCCTTTTTTTCTATTTTTTTTTATCTTTTTATTTATTTATTTTTTTTTACTGATATTGTTAGATTTCTTTTATTTATGATTTTTTTTTAATATTATCGTTTTTTTTATGCTTCGTTGTGTTCAATTGTGTATGTTTTTTGTTTTTTTTTCATTAAATTTCATCTTTCTTTTATTTTTTTTTTGCATTCCTTGTTTCCTTTCTCTGTTCCTCCTCCTCCTTCTCCATTATATATATATTTATTTTCTTCTCTTACCTTCGCTTCTCTTTTCTCATCTCCCTCTTGTTTGCTCTCTTTTCATCTTATTTTTTCCTCCTCCTCCTCCTCTTCTTCCTCCTCCTCCTCCTCCTCCTCCTCCTCCTCCTCCTCCTCCTCCTCCTCCTCCTCCTCCCCTTCCTCTGTTTGCCTTTCGTTTGCTCAATCCGTAATTACTTCTTCGATTTTTAGGGAAATATTCTGTGTTTGTGTTCTGTGTTTCCTCCCTTCTAACAGGCGTGTGTGTGTGTGTGTGTGTGTGTGTGTGTGTGTGTGTGTGTGTGTGTGTGTGTGTGTGTGTGTTTATATCGTTACTTTTATATTGCATTTTAAACGGAATGAATAATATCTTTTTCTCTTCTCTCTCTCTCTCTCTCTCTCTCTCTCTCTCTCTCTCTCTCTCTCTCTCTCTCTCTCTCTCTCTCTCTCTCTCTCTCTCTCTCTCTCTCTCTCTCTCTCTCTCTCTCGCCCAGGTACTCAAACACTCGCGCCGCTCAACAAACAACTGTTCCTACCGTTTGAGAGCTGAACAAACGAACACACACACACACACACACACACACACACACACACACACACACACACACACACACACACACACACAGGGATACTTAAACACTTACAAACTGAGGAACACTTTTTATTTAAGTTCCCCTTTAATCCACCTTTTTCTCCTACATCCATTTGCCGTTTTCCTTAAGTAAGTAGTAGTAGTAGTAGTGATAGTAGTAGTAGTAGTAGTAGTAGTAGTAGTAGTAGTAGTAGTAGTAGTAGTAGTAATAGTAGTAGTAGTAATAGTAGTAGTAGTAGTAGTAGTAGTAGTAGTAGTAGTAGTAGTAGTAGTAATAGTAGTAGTAGTAGTAGTAGTAGTAGTAGTAGTAGTAGTAGTAGTAGTAGTAGTAGTAGTAGTAGTAGTAGTAGTAGTAGTAGTAGTGGTAATAGTAGAAATAGAGAGAAAGTGAAAGAGAAAAAGAAAGAAAGAGACAGACAGAAACAGAGACAGAGACAGAGAGAAACATATCAGATAAACAAACACACACATACAAACAGACACACACACACACACATACACACAAACTTACTAACAAACAGACAGATAGAAGAAAACTAAACATTGAATACTTCCTTTCCGTCTCTCCTCACCGTAGCCTCACCGTAGCCTCACCGTAGCCAGCCAGTCAACCTTCAGTAAATATGTAAATGAACTCCTTAAAATTAGGCAGGAAATTACCAGCCATTGATATTTTCCTTCCCTTCGAAAAACCCATAATCTCTTTTTAAGCTTTTTTTACGGGACACCAAAGTCGTTTTCATTGCCCGGGAAACTATTATATTATCTAAGGAAATGACCTCTTCTATCTTTTTTATCGCTGTGGGATTATTGTACACGGTTTTAATGAGGGTATAATTTAGGCATTGATTTGCGTGTGTGTGTGTGTGTGTGTGTGTGTGTGTGTGTGTGTGTGTGTGTGTGTGTGTGTGTGTTGTTCTTCTCCGTACCTTCTAACTTTCTATCATATATGTTTGTTTTGTTTTTATTTAATTTCGTTGCATTATTTCCTGCGACGTTCGTACATACAGCATATTATGTATTCCTCCCATGAATTAGGAGAAAGTTATAATAGTTTCCCTTCCCTCAGGATGTCCCGCGTGGAGAAGTATTTAAGGAAAAGTCTCTTATTACTCTCCCTTGTGTAGTAATTAGCGGGTGGGGGGTTAAAATTGGGGGGCCCTCGCAACAGCCTACCTGTCGAGGGTAATTATGTGTCTCAGGTGAGCCTCGTACAGGTAATTAAGTACCGCCTAATTGTTTTTTAAAAGGATACATTACAGGTGTGTGTGTGTGTGTGTGTGTGTGTGTGTGTGACTGTGTGTGTGTGTGCGTGCGTGTGTATGTAGATGTAAATAGAGTGAAGGAAGAAAAAAAAGTGTAGTCTATGAATAATGAAATGAGCGATGAAGGAGGAATGAATTAACTTTTAAAAATTTACATTCCTTCCTTGAACACTTATTTCATTATTTTCTTACATATTTCATTTTCACTGCCTTCATTTTCCTCTCCTCCTCCTCCTCCTTCTCCTCTTCCTCCTCCTCCTCCTCCTCCTCCTCCTCCTCCTCCTCCTCCTCCTCCTCCTCCTCCTCCTCCTCCTCCTCCTCCTCCTCCTCCTCGTCTTCTCCTCATCTTCCTCCCTTCCTCCTCTCCCTCATGTTTTATTCCAGTATTACCTTTACCCTCTTCCTACTCCTCCTCTTCCTCTTCCTCTTCTTCTTCTTACTCTTCTTCATGCTCTACTTTACTACCACCTTTACCCTTCCTTCCTCCTCCTCCTCCTCCTCCTCCTCCTCCTCCTCCAGAAGTCGACGGTAAAAAGGTTGTTACTCGACACCGAACAGCCTTGTCTTAATCCCCAGTGAATCCCGAACGAACCAACGAAGCAGTGAGAGTATCGAACCAGGCGCATTGGGTTTCATTTGCCATCGTTTCTTAATTACTGCTCGCTTCCCTCCTCGCCCCCCCACCGCCCCCCCACTGCCCCCCCGCCCCCCTTTAGTTATTTTGAGGCCTTAAAGCAACTGACTCCAACACGCGCAGGACAATATTGCTTTCTGATACCTTCTCTTCCTCCTCTTCCTTCTCTTCCTTCTCTTCCTCTTGTTTTTATTCTTCTTTTTCTTGTTCCGTCTCGTCCTCCTTCTCTTCTTGCTCTTCTTCCTTCTCCTCCTCCTCCTGTTTCTCTTCTCGTTATGTCGGTTTGAATGCATCGTTTGATTCAGTGCATCGCGAGACACTCTGAGATCCTGTGCGCCTCCGTGGGATTCCTGAAGGGATTGTTGGTCTATTAACTCGCCTATCTTAGTGTCATCCTCAAACTTACTGATGTTGCTACTTATACAAGAATTTAGGTGATTTATAAAGATAATGAAAAGTAATGGGCTCAGTACGGACCCTTGGTGGACTCCATTATATACTGTAATACTATTAGATTTCTTACCGTTTATTTGAACCCTTTGTTCCGTGCCACTAAGCCAAACTTTAATCCTATTATACACCTTACCATCTATCCCGCGGGGCTTAACTTGAATTTATATTGCACTTAAATCTATTATTTTAAGGAAAGAAATAATAAAAAATCTTATATATTATGTATTGTATTTATTTTTTGATATTTTTCATACATGCATTTATTAAGTGTTTTGATTTTTTACAAAATCTTCTGAGGCGTTAGTTAGGACGTGTTTATTGTGTTGAAGTGAAGGCAGGTGGAAGCAGTGAAGGCAGTGAAGGCAGGTGGAAGCAGTGAAGGCAGTGAAGGCAGTGAAGGCACAATGGTCACCACACAGTGAGAGTGAGTTACCCTTCTTACAGGGATCGAAGCCCCGCCTTTTGGGGCACGAACGCAGCCTTTAGCCATGGAGCCACGAGACTCCCTTCCGAGGAGGAGGATGACAATGATCTCATTGTGTATTCCTTGGCCTCCTTCCTGGTCTTGAGTGTTAGTTGTTCGCCTAACACTGGTGTAGCAGCTGAAGGCGCGCTGGCCTGCCTAACTCCCTCCACAAGTGCCTCCAACACTTCCTCCAACGCCGCCAGGCTGGGCCGCTTTGTAATGTCTCGGCTTCGTGCTGCCTTCATCCACTTGACGAGGCCCGCCACCAGGGGGTGTTGGGTGCACTTGGTGTCCGGCCTCAACAGTTTGTCCATCATGTTTGCAAGTTGTGTTGTTTCCTTGGCCTCGCTGGCCGTTATTTCCGGAAACCACGGCTGTGGCCTGTAGGCGTTGCCCAAAGGGCACGCCAGGCCCAGGTCAATGATGGTGGGTAGGGGGCCGCTGCTCCCGGTGGACACGCAAACGTTACCTGCATGCAAGTCGTTGTGCGCAAATCCTTTCTTTATGATGCGCTGACACGTCCTAGCGACCTGCATGAATATGGTGGCTGCGTCAGCCAGCGGGACGGGCTTATCGAAGTAGTGAGCCGCGCTCGTGCCGGAAAAATGAGTAATTATCTGGCAGTTGTCGACGCACACTCCCACCAGACGCTGCACGCCCTCCACCTGCAGGTGATGCAGGTTCTTGGTCTCCTTGAGTAAAGCCTCAAGACTGTCACCGAAGAATGTCTTCACCACCAGCTGCTGGTGTGTGTGAGGATCCACAGTCTTGATGCACGAGCCGAAGGAACCCTCACCAAGAACCTCACTCAATGCACCAGTCATCACCTTCACCTCACTCTTTTCAAGGACACGCACGCCCATGCCCCTGAGCTCAGCGATCACTTTCTGTTTCTCATCCTTCAAAACTGGATCACTTTCTTGGCGCGAGGCGACGGTGATCTGCTTCAACTTTTTGTTCTTACGCAAAGCTTCCTTACAACCGGAGGAAGGGCAGCGCGACCTTTTGTTAGCGGGCTTCCGGTGGGCGAGAAGCCTGTCTTCCTGGGCAGCGTGATCTGCACCAAGGGAGATGTCGCCGCCAGAGTGCCTTGGTTTCTTAATCAGCGCCAAGGACTCTGTATCCTCCGGTGTGGAAGGCAGCTTCCGCTTGAGTGTGTGTAGTGGCGAGGCTTGCACAGAGTGCTTGTCCTGCTGCTCGGCGGAGCTGCGTTCCTCGTTGTGGGAAGTCATGGGTTTCATGCTTACACAAGATTTACTAAAACACTCACCTGTCAAACCCTCGTAGGACTAAATATGCAAGTAACAAAAATACCCATGTGTTTGAAGGACAGTTTGAAATACAATTAACTCCAACCTCAATCACTGTAGATCCAACCTCATACCATTACCTCACTACATCCACACACTCACCTTGGAGCTAAGAGTAAAAATTAACTACATAACAGAATATCTTTTTTTTCTCTCTCTCTCTCTCTCTCTCTCTCTCTCTCTCTCTCTATCTATATATATATATATATATATATATATATATATATATATATATTCTCTATTTCTTTTTTTTTAATTTGTATTACTTTATTTAATTTTTATGGCTCTTTAATTTAGTTTTTTTTCTAGTTGTAGTTGTTCTTACTCTTACTTTCACTCTCATTTTCACTCACACTCACTCACACTCACTCTGACTCACCTTGTACGTGTAAGATGGTGTCCTTGGGGGACGCGCCTCACACTCATTACAGATAATTCAGTATGCAAAGCAGATAATGGACTTCATTTGCATTCCCTCAAAATTCTGTGCAGCTGTGAATGAAGGGAGGGAGAGAGAGAGAGAGAGAGAGAGAGAGAGAGAGAGAGAGAGAGAGAGAGAGAGAGAGAGAGAGAGAGATTACCCATGCAGAGCGAGTGGTCTGAGTCACAAGTTGGGCTCCAGAGTACAGACAGTGAGGTGCATCTCAATTCTTCCTCTCTCTTTCTCTCTCTCTCTCTCTCTCTCTCTCTCTCTCTCTCTCTCTCTCTCTCTCTCTCTCTCTCTCTCTCTCTCTCTCTCTCTCTCTCTCGCTCAAACTAATAAAAACATGGCCTCTTCTCATCCCATATTTAATAAAGGAATTCGTAATTGCCTCAAATTAAGTCAAGGGAAGGAAGGAAAGCGCGGGAAAATAAGGAAAATAAAGGGGAAAAAACTCTAATTTCCATGTGGTAGAGGCGAAGGGAAATTAAAACGTGGGCTACTTTTTTATTAGATTTTATTTTAGTAGGTATGAATTTTGGGTTTAGTTAATATAGTCACTGATTTGAAAAGGGTTGTAAATATTATTGGATTTCATTATTAGTTTGTAAAAAGTTGATGGTGGACTTGGAGAGATTTTATTATTTTTTTTTAATAGTATTTGATTGTGTAAGATTTTCCTTTAGTATTTGATTGTCTTGTAGATTTTCTTTTGAAGTGTTAAGGCATTTTTTTTTCTTCTATATTTTCTTTATACGAAATTATCATATCTACACATACATACATACATACATAAATTCTATAACGTTATCTTGTGTATACATTCTTCATTATCTATACATTTATTCTTTTTTTTATCATCAGAGGAATGGAATATTTTCGTAATTTTTCTCACTTCTTTTGAAGACTTTTTAAGAATTGTCTCGTAACGTTTTTTCTCCCAATAACATAATTTTCAAAAACTTCTCTCCTATACTTATTTAATTCCACAGTCTTCTAATTTCTAACTTTTCGTATTATCTAATCATTAAGAAACACATGTATTTATTGATATATTTACCCTAGTATTATAATTCTAACCTTAATTCGCATTTCTGAAACTAAACCTTGCATTCCCATTTTCTTTTTTCCAGGGTGACTCGCCTTTTGGGAGGACTGAAGCTTATATGAAGTTGGATCAGCTAGGTGAAGGATCCTATGCCACAGTGTATAAAGGCTACAGCAAGTAAGTGTGAGAGAGAGAGAGAGAGAGAGAGAGAGAGAGAGAGAGAGAGAGAGAGAGAGAGAGAGAGAGAGAGAGAGAGAGAGAGAGAGAGAGAGAGAGATTGTAATGTAAAGCGAATGTGTGATAATGAATATGGAAATGAAGAAAGGAAATGAAAGCAAGGAAGAACAAGGAAATATATAAAAGAAAGTAAATATTAAATAACAAGGATTTGCTTAATGGAGTGTGTTTTAGTGATGAGAGAGAGAGAGAGAGAGAGAGAGAGAGAGAGAGAGAGAGAGAGAGAGAGAGAGAGAGAGAGAGAGAGAGAGAGAGAGAGAGAGAGAGAGAGAGACCCCACACCTTTAACTCTATCTTTCTCTCTCGCCTCCTTCCATTCTCTCCCCTCTCTCTCTCTCCCTTTCCCTCCCTTTCCCTCCCTCCCTCCCTCCCTCCCCTCTTTCCTGAAATACCTCCCATATATTTTGTGGGATTATTCTTGAAATAGACCAGAATACGATCGAACACAAACTAAAAAAAAAAAAATAGAAAGGAATAAATTTAGCTACATCGTCTAAATTTGGTTGAAGAGAAAGAAATAAAAGAAAAAAATATTTGAATTGATACATGTTTTTTTGTTTTTTTAGTTGCTAAGTTATGTTGTGGATTAATGACGATTATTTATTTTTATTAAAGTTACCAATGACCTGAAAAAAATAAAATAATAATAATAATAATAATAGGAGTAAGTACTGGAAGGGAAATGGCGATAACGTGAAAGAATATATTTATGAAGACAAAAAAGTCGCGTCTTCGTTCTTCCATCATCCTGTCAGTCTATCATCATGTCATCTCCTCCTCCTCCTCCTCCTCCTCCTCCTCCTCCTCCTCCTCCTCTTGTCACTCTCCAGGGAAACTTTGTCGGAGTGATTTATAGTTAAGAAACCACCGAATCTTCCTTTTAAATTCAAATAAAATCAATGGTTAAATATATCACAAAAATAGCCTTAGTTTCGCTTTAATTTCATACTCCTTTTTTCTATATACTGTTTCCTTATACTATAAAGAGAAGGATATTTGGGTGTGTGTTTACTTTTGATGGTAGGCAGAGCGTGCTGGCTGGCCCCTCGTCTGCCTCCTATACGTCTGCAGAATGTTGATCAATTCCTTCCCCAAATAAGAAGAGAAAGCGTAGGAAGAGGAGAGGAGAGGAGACGAGACGGACCTTATATGTAGTGTGTTCGTAGACGCTTTAGGAAGAACGATGTGATGTAGATGTGGAGTTTTTAGTCTTTGCAACGGTGCCTTCATTATGTAATCAGTTGGTTTTTTTTTCAAGTTGCTTTCTCTGTTGTTACTGTTATTGATGTACTTTTTATTATTATTATTATTATTATTATTATTATTATCTCTTATTTTCCACAGTTTGGTTATGAATTAGATGATAATGGGTAATGGTAACAGACATTTTTTAATATCACATTTCCATCTGTTTTAGTTAATCTAGGTAAAATTAGGACAAATATATACTTTTTATACATTAACACTGATAACTCAAGAACAACAATGATCACTCTAACTACAAACAAAGTATAAAGTGTTCCAGAATGACTCAATCCATCAAATGTTGCGCTTCAGTTATCAAAAAACAATCTGATCTAAAACATTGAGAAGTGGGACCCAGTAGCACAATATGTATTTATAACCATATTTTCTATTGGTATGGAGAGCGCGCGGGCAGACGAGGAAGGGAGGGAAGGGAAGGAGGGAGGGAACTATAGCTGATTGATGGAGTTACTTAGATTACTTTTATGCCCAATTTACACCATCGAGGCCTGAGGTAGATGTTTTATATTCCTTCGTAAACAATTGTAATCCTTTGTAAACTATTGTACTCCTTTGTAAACCCTTATAATCCCTTTGTAATTCATGTTTAACCTACCCTTCCACCCACGTCCAGTCTGACAAACCAGGTGGTGGCGCTCAAGGAGATCAGGTTACAAGAAGAGGAAGGTGCGCCGTTCACCGCCATCCGGGAAGCGTCACTCTTGAAGCAGCTCAAACACGCGAACATCGTCACTCTACACGACATTATACACACTAGAGAAACCCTTACCTTCGTCTTCGAGTATGTGGTGAGTAAAACGATAAAAAAAAGAACATTGATAATAAATAAATCCAATCTACCTTTCTCTCTCAGTACCTTGGAGATGAATATAAACAGATGGTAATGTTAGTTGGTTCTTTTTGTCTTCTTTTCAGCACACGGATTTATCGCAATACCTAGAGAAGCATGGAGGTGGTTTGCATCCTAGGAACGTCAAGTTATTGCTCTTCCAACTCCTACGGGGCCTCTCCTACTGCCACCGTCGACGTATCCTCCACAGGGATATCAAGCCACAGAATCTCCTCATCTCTGAGATCGGCGAGCTCAAAATAGCGGACTTTGGTAAGCGGACTGCGGACCGTTGTGTTTCTGTGTTAAATGTTACTTTTTCATTTGTTTTGAGTTAAAGTTATGTGTTTGGTATCATTATTTTATAGTTTTATGTTGAGAATTATCATTTTTTTTACCCTCAGTCATAAGCTTACTGTTATTGGTGTTTATATTACCTACTAACGCACTAAAAACGTATTATTACCGTCACCCTAACTTATATATTTGTGTGTGTGTATGTGTGTATCATTCTAACAGCCACGACTACATAGTAAAGACCTTTTTTTATGAGTAACAAACAAGTGAAATAAAGATTAGATTAGGACTTTTTTTTTACAAGTGAAATCAAACTACTATTTTTTCCTTCAGGTTTAGCTCGGGCCAAGTCAGTTCCCTCCCACACGTACTCCCATGAGGTTGTGACGCTGTGGTACCGGCCTCCAGACGTGCTCCTCGGCTCCACAGACTACTCTACCTCCTTGGACATGTGGGGCGTGGGCTGCATCTTTACCGAAATGATCACTGGTGTCCCGGCGTTTCCAGGCGTGAGAGATATTCAGGACCAGCTAGACAAAATATTTAAGGTATTACTCACTGAATTGTTTGTTTGTGAAATGAAGTGATTTGATGTAAGTCTGGAATCACAAGGGTAACCAAGGTATTTAGAAAAGTTTGTGTGTTTATGGAAAATTATTGTGAGGATGAATTGTTTAGAATTATCAGAAAGTGTAAAAGAAATAGTAAATCAATGTATTTTTTTTTTATCTATCGATCTATTTATTTATTTATTGTTATTTATTTTTGATCTTGTTGTATTTATAGAGACAAGTGTTGTATTGTAACCATGAGGTGACATTTGAAGTACAGTCTGTTTCATGAAGTATAATCTGAAGTGTGTTTTCCCAGGTGGTTGGAACCCCTACGGAGGAGACTTGGACGGGCGTGACACAGCTTCCCAACTACAAGCCTCACCGCCTGGTCCTGCACCGGCCACGCAGACAAGCATCGGTGTTCCCAAGACTCAACGACATTCCCCAAGCGGAGTCCCTCGCCACGCAGTTCCTACAGGTGTGTGGGTGTGTGTGTCTGTGTGTGTCTGTGTGTGTGTGTGTGTGCGTGCGTGTGTGTGTGTGTGTGTGTGTGTGTGGGTGTGGGTGTGTGTGTGTGTGTGTGTGTGTGTGTGTGTGTGTGTGTGTGTGTGTGTGTGTGTGTTAGAAGAATACTCAATACATATGAATCCACCAGTATGTTAGAGTCTGGTATTTCTCCGCGCCCGAACACACCAAGGATGTTGAATGGAGGAACACAGTTTGAGTTTTCCTTGATATTATTGATGAGAATGCACGGTATATATTACACAGATTGATGAGGAGACTGGAACTCTTGGTGCAGAGAGAGAGTTGATGTGGTGCGTTGATGTGAGAGTCTGAGCTGTGTCTGGTGAGAGCGTGCGAGAGTCTGGGGCAGAGGAGGGTTGAGCCAGGTCACGCCGGGTGGCGATGAAGCTTGTGATTGGCTAAGGGACAATGGAATGTTGGGTCAAGCTACGGCTCGACTGTTGGACGCACCTGGTATAAAGGGGCTTGTTGGAATTTGCTCCTGTGACAAAGGAGAAACTCTCTTGGGATCGCGGCTCCCTCGAGGCCGGGCGACAGGGTGTGGAAATAACTTCCCCCCCCCCTCTCTCTCTCTCTCTCTCTCTCTCTCTCTCTCTCTCTCTCTCTCTCTCTCTCTCTCTCTCTCTCTCTCTCTCTCAGCTCCTAATATAAAAGAACTACTTAATACTATTTTACAGATATATATATGATACATGTGTGTGTGTGTATGTGTGTGTGTGTGTGTGTGTGTGTGTGTGTGTGTGTGTGTGTGTGTGTGTGTGTGTGTGTCAATCACATGGGCATACCTAGTGACTGGCCTGTTGAAAATATGATAGCATTTTTCCATTGCCTTTGATATACAAAACTCTATACATTTTTTTCACAGTGTAGTGATAATCATTCATGTTTTTTTTGTAGAATGAATGAATGCGAACACGCTACAGGTTGTAATCTGAGTACAGTACTACAGAGAATGTTATTGTTTCAGATCCAACCTAACAAGAGAATATCGTCGGAGGCAGCACTCAGACACACCTACTTTGACGATCTTCCACAACAAATATATGAGTTAGATGCAGGTAAGGAAACACACTCTCATCACTGCAATAACTTTGATCATTAACTTATTAAAGAAACTATATTTATTAAAGCAGGGATCACTTTCACAAATAACTACAGACTAAGCACTTATAATGCACTGAAATGTATAATAATGTACATATATATTTAGCCATAAGGACAAGTTTAAAATATCACAGTAATAAGAATTGTGTGTTTACATTACATATTTTTCCTCGGCAGATTAGTCAATATTCTCAAACTACTCATTATGCACTGATATGTAAAATGAAATATATTTTTAACTGTGAGGACAAGTTTATAATATGATAATAATAATAATCGTGTGTGTTTACGTTGCTTTTCCTCGGCAGATTAATCAATATTCTCTAACTACTCCTTATGCACTGATATGTTAAACTGTGAGGACAAGTTTATAATATGATAATAATAATAATCGTGTGTGTTAACGTTGTTTTCTTCGGCAGATCAATCAATATTCTCGGTGGGCGGCGTGAGGTTGGCGCAGGAGCTAAGGAACTATCCAACCTCCGTCATACAAGCTGCCAGAGAGATCAGAAAGTTGGTCTAGTTGATGATTAGTCCCTTACCAAAATTTAGTTGTAGGAACAGCATCATCTACACCTTTGACCTAATCTACCGAAAGACCTATTTTTGCAAGTTAAAGTTGTGACTGCACCTTGTATTTGCCTGTACAGAACTTTATTTTAAGGGATAACTCAAGGGAATGACTAAACTTTTAATACCTATTGAAAGAAAGAATGGCACCAGAAAGGAAAGTATTTTTAATAGTCATTATCTTACAGTGTGTCTTGATTCAAATTAAACTCGATATCAATAGCACGTTTTGGAATATTTTCGTATATATTTTGAGTGTTGGTGTTTTTGAGTTGTATTGAGGAAGGTGAAGGTGTAATTGTATGGCTGTTCTGTTTTATAAAAAAAAGTATTTGAGATGATAGATTCATTTATAGGTTTGTAGACAGATATTATATGTATTTAGAAAAAAAAAGTCAAAGAAATAAATAAAAAGCACACGCTCGAATTCTCTCATGGAGTCTATGAATAATTTTTTGAGTAGTGAAAGAAAACATTTTTGTATATGGAGAGGCAGGTGACACTGTAATGAATCTTAGTAAGGTTAACTGAAGCTTTAGATCAACTTTTTTTTTTTTTGTATGAACAGTTTCGAGTTATAATGGTGACACATTACTCTTTGGATCACATCTTTTGACTTGTTTTTCCAATCACCAGAACACTTCAAAACAGGACAGCAAACAAATAACAACGTTCATTATTAAACATTCCACTCAACATTATCAAAACATTACCTGTCAAATGGTCAACAAAAGTGTACCTTCTCAAGATTGCTGATATTGGCTGTGCACCAAAAAGTATTAAGTATTAACTCATCCCATTGACTATAACCTTCAACTATAACTTAGAAGGTCAAACTATCTCACCAACACTCAACTTAACACTGTCTGTCCACGTGGCAGGTAGTAGACTGTATTTTCCTTATGCAAATACAGTATAAATAAATATCCTTCAAATTAACAAGTCCCAGTATTCCCCAATTCATGATTAAAAAAAGTCATTATTAATGTTCAATACTTGATATATCTCTTCAATGATATATTTACTAGACATCAAAAGAAGCAATGCAACCAAACTTAAAGTAGTTGTAGCCACATAACTGAAACCAATGCATTATTTTCTTCTTTAAACAGCAAACTTTTTAGCAGTGGTAAGTAAAAATTTTAATATATGTTAATATATATATATATTTTTTTTTTTATTACTGTCATGTTTTAAATGTGATTACTATTCCAATGTACTATTCATCCATGTTTTTTTCCCTCGTGTAGAGCAGTTACCTCTACAGAGTAATGTGATATATATAAACATTTTTTTCATATAAATCGCTCAGGTAATGGTCATTTTTTAAGGTTTTTCAATATATTGTAGACCTTCTTATTTATTTGAGGGTAACAGCCGCAAATACTACTTCCTTAAAGGCTTGTGTATTGTTTTTTGTATTGATTGTGTGTCTTAAAACATGGTGTATATTCTCTCAAGTTGATCAGAGTCACAGTTGTAAAGTTGATCTAAACACAACAACAACAACAACAACAACAATCCTACGTGAACCTTCCTTACCAGTGACCTTATAAGATTCACTAAAAAAGGAACAAGTTGTCATCTGTCTCCGTGATGGAAAACTCAAATTATAGAGAAGATGTATGTTAGATGTAGACGTAGACTTGTAGATTTAATGATTTTTTAACTTAGAAGTAGGATTGTAGATGTAAATACAGTAATAGTATTAGATTCAGAGTTTTAAATGGCTGTCATTTGTAGATTTCAATTTAAAGAACAAGTATGATAAAGTCTATGTAGATAAACAGTGTTGGAATGTGTGGAAACTTCACAACTCTAAACCTTTTGGTAGTGTGTGGAGCTATAAAGAGCATTACTGTATTGTATAGATTATGTTTTTTATATACGAAAAAAAGAAAGAAAGTTGCAAGATATCTTAAAACAAAATTTTAATAATGCTCAAAAAAATTATTATTGCTGTTACTGTTTTTGGCCATATTCTTATTTATGTTTGATTGATGAAGTTGTCACACACTCATCTGTTCATAAATCAACAGTATATTGCAAAACTATGCAACACCAATGACTTCCAATTTTGTATACATTCATTTCAGACATAAGTTAAGTGTATGGCCTGTATATATGGAGCTTTTGTCATTATTTTTACATTAATAATCAAGTGGCGTCAACATTGAACAACACTAACTCACAACTGCAACATTTTGAGGAACAAGCAAGTGTTCAGGAAGTATCACTAAATTGTTCTGCTTGATTAACACTATTAGTCATTGTTAATACTTGGCATCTGTGATCGGTTTTGAAAACACTCAATTATTTTCACATTGATTTTACAGTAACAACGAAGCAAATTAAAGTGATATCATTTACATATTGATTCATTATAAGGTTTTAACGATCATTAGTCACTTTTCTTCCATGTCTAGCAGTGACTTATAATTACTCACATTTTTCCTGATGCAGTATTTTTAATATAGTCATTCAAAATATTTTCTGAACACATGTGCATCTGTTCCTGACCCAAAAATGTTTACAGCTTCATTTTGATACAATTGCAAGTGTGTTCCTTAATATGCACAGTAGCTCCACTTTTTTTGCACATTTTTTGTGTACAATACACTAATTGCTATCGAAACTGTGATAATGTATTCAACACAACGTATACTGGGATAAAGTTATTGATGCACACGGCATAATACTCTATTGTTCATAGCCCTGTAAATCTGTTCAAAGATATTAGATATTTAAACTTTTTTACTGACATTCACATTGGCAGTGGTGAAGGAAGGAGAGTCTTGAGTGAGTGAGTGAGTGAGCCAGTAGGGGGTACCTCCTCCTGTGACAGGTTTGGGTGTGAAAGTGAAACACATAGCGGCCTGTCATGTCGGGCCAACGGGGCGGGTGTGTGAGTGTGAGTGTGGCTAGGACTGAGAGGTGATTGGTGTGTGTAGGGGAAGCAGGTTAAGGTTAGGCTTGGAAGCTGCCGCCCACTGTGAATCCTGTGTTGTTATAAGAGTGTGTGTGTAGTGTGTACGGGTGGCAGGGCAGGGCAGGGCAGCGTGTGTTGTGTTGTGTTGTGTTGTGTTGCCGTTGGCCTGGGCATGAGGCTGCTGGACGCCTACACTCACACATGCAGTCAGATGGATTCAATATTGGTTCTTCATTCTCAGAAACATTATGTAGTTTGAACTTTTGTATGCATGAAATGTTTGTTTTTTATTTAAGTGTTTATAGGCATCACCAATACAGTTTTCATTTTATTTGTTATGATGTGTATAGTATTATATTATGTAGTTGTACAATCAAAAAGTGTGGCCAAGCAAACTGTACCGCACGGAGCCGAGGGAACCGAGGCAGGTACTGTACCACTGTTACTAGGCAAGGCAAGGCAAGGCAAGGCAAGGTGGGGCGGGCTTGGACTCATACCATCAAACTTAATAGTGTGCCTCTTTCTGTATAGGTTGTTCCTTTGTTTTGTGTACTTTACTGCCATCACTGAGTGTGTCTCAACACCACCGACTTTGAAGTGTAGGTGTCAGCAAGACGTGTTGCTCAAGGGTGTGAGAACCTTTGTGCCTACGGACCCGCCTCACCGCATGGGCTGACGGGCTGACAGTCTGCCTGCCCTCATGCTGCTGCTGCTGCTGCTGCTGTTGCCACTGCTGCTGCTGCTGCTGCTGCTGCTACTACTACTACTGCTGCTGTTGCTGCTGCTGCTGCTGCTGCTGCTAGTTCATGCAGCTGCTCATCATGTAGTTTGTAAAAAGTGAAAGCATTGTATAGTGTATCTATAAAACTTCCTTGTTTTTTGTAATAATTAGGTTGTAATCTCATGTGATGAACTGAATCGGTGAATGTCAAGTTGATCACTTCATTTTTCATGTTTATATCCTGACATTGTATTTATGCTGCAGCTTGTTTTGGCTTCAATTAATGGTTTGGTTAATGCATCATCACTTGTCTTGTGTTCACGTCATTGCCTTCATTTGAGCTGAAGCATTATTGTGTTTCGTGTGGAGTAATGAATGAATTGAGTTGTGTTGAGTTGTGTTGTGTCAGATTGGTTTGAGTTGATGTTTATAGTGACAACACAAGGCAGAGCAGAGTGTGTGTTTGTGTGTGTGTGTGTGTGTGTGTGGAGGTGTTGGCAGTGCATTTGTAGTGTGTTTGTAGAACCTTCACACTGGCACACTAAACATCAAGGTGGTTTAGGAAGAAAATAAAAAAGATAATGCAGTGGTACTTTTAGCATTGTTAACTGTTGTTCTTTATTTTAATGAAGAGAAGAAAGTTTGTATTAATAGGCATCATAAGATATTCACAATCCCAGGGCTTGTAATAATAATAATAATAATATAAAAAAAATGGCTGTTCACGCCAATGATATGATAAGAAATAAAATATGTCACTTTGTAATTCTTAGGAATGGATTTTTTTTTCTCTTCTCTCTAGCTCTCTCTTTCTCTTTCTCCCTCTCTCTCTCTCTCTCTCTCTTTGTACAAAACCTTCACTCATGTACTTTCATCATTGTCATTTTTCTACACTCACTCGGGTGCGTGTGACCACAAGGAAGTATGGATGTGGAAGTAGCAACAGAGTAGACCAAGGTATTGTATTAAATAAGGTATAATCATCTGCACACAACTTTTCAAAAATATCAAAAAAACCATATCTAGTTTTTGAGAGAATGCTTCTTGATAACACCTCCAGCCCCTCCCCCCCAACCCCCACACCCACCCCACCTCACCCCCCAACCCCCACCCCTCACCCCACCTTCACCCCCCCACCCCCACCACGACAGTCACGCCTCACCGAATTGTAGGAAAGCTTTATTCACGAGTAATAATGCCTGCAATACTAAATGTGTTTGTCTCTATACCCATGTTGATTTTTTTTTCAGAGAGAGAGAGAGAGAGAGAGAGAGAGAGAGAGAGAGAGAGAACACACCATTAATAAATACCAACGGAAAATTATACTATCATATATATCTACCCACAAAGTTGTTCTCACATTTGAAACCACTGAACTACACACCTACACTAATTACTATCATTAGAGGCTTGATTAACTAGCACCGTCATAATAACACTATAATATAAGGTGATCCTGCCTCGCGTCAGAAGTCCCCACACAACGCTATTAGATTCTATTAGGTTCTATTGCACCTCAGACAACCAATTGGAACTTCTTTATATACTAGAAAATGGAATACAACACTAAGAAAGCTTGATAGAAAAAATAATGGTGTTGCAAATATGGATTCCTTTCAGAAATATGCAACAAATAACAAAGAATAAGTATAGTGGTTTTTTTTTGCTGGGGGGAGAAAATTTGAATACAGATAACCCAGAGAAGTGGATGTAAGTAAGTGTATTATTACATATACTAATATAAACTTATACTCTAATCAACAATGTATGAGATGAACAGTATGATACAACAGTGTGTGTGTGTGTGTTGGTGTGCACTGCTTCACGCCTTACCGAACCCTGCTTCAGTCACATTGAAGCCTTAGTTTGACACAGTTAGGTTCAGTAGTGACGCAGACAGTGGAGGAGACGGTTGTGTGAGGCTGGTGGTCGTGGGCTCGGCTAAGAAGAGTAAGTATTCCTATTGGTTCTGCTTTACATGGACTGATTCTCGTGTGCACTTTGAAAACGCCTCTAAACAGTCCCTTGCGGTGTATCTATCATGAGGAGGCTGATGGAACTCTTAATACTGCTATCCTTTATTATAATACTACCCCGGCACACACGCAGCTGCCAGACATAACACATAGTTTCCCCCACACACCCACACACCGTCCCTCGCCTTCACACTCCCTCTTACTGACTATCCTCCAACCTTGTGTCTTCTTTCCGCCGACCTGCATTGGTAAACATGGCTTCGTAAATCATGCGAGTAAGTTCATGATATTAGGTGTCATGGCAGAGGTGAGTATGTGTTTTAAAAGGCATTGTTACAGGTCACGTGACACGATGACCTCCCAGTATTAATAGGTAATTTAATACACGAGTACTACTGTCCTGCTAGTGTGGAAGGAGCCGCGTCCACTTGGCTGACCGTCGCCTAGCAATGGTCTGCCTAGATGATGGGGTTATAAGGGAACGCCTTGGGCTAGTAGCTGTTCCTATTCCCAAAGTTCAAACAAGGCAGCTGATTGGTTGTTGTCTCGTTAAACCACTTATTACTCCCTGCATCAGTAGTAACTTTGAAACTTGTGAACAATGCATTAAATATTGTAACAATCATAAATTGAGGTGAAAACTGCATATAATGCTTTATACAGTATTGACACTTGCTGAACACGTGTGTAAGGGGATGAGGGGGGGGGGCTAAAGAGGCTTCATCCCCCCAATACCCTCGGTGCCTCCGAGAACGTCTCTAAGAAAAGCCTTCACCTTCCCTTATTCAAGGGATCGGGTGGCTCTGTGGTGCAGTGGTCGGGTCGTGACCTAAGGGTTGCGATTTTAATCCTGGCTCACGGCAGCTTCTTGGTGAGAGGTAATGATCTCTCGTTAACCCTAGCAGAACTAGATGGTCTATAATGCCTAGTTTAGGGGGATTATTCAATCAATCTCCCTATACAAACATTCCCTCCTTGCTTGGTCAATCCCTCCCCCTCTATCAGCAACCCTTTCATGCATGTAGGAGAGGGTGGGGCTAAAAGTCATAGGGGTAAGTTGTCACAAGCCTATTTTTAGCACAGCCAGTGGCAGGAAACACTTGGTGACGTCATAACATACTGGTAGCCCATCACTGATTATGCTCGGAGGTCCGCCATATTGATCCAGTATATGAACAGAAAAAATAACCTAGTCTGAGTTTCACCTTCCTGCGAAGACGATTAGCGCAAGGTAGGGGTTTTGATATATCACTGACATTCATAAACAACAACTGAATCTTTTTGCAGTCATTAGCAGTGAAAATTCTTAGTAATAGATAGATTAATTTACTGTTTAAAAGTTTTAAACATATTTACCGTAATTTTGAGTTTTGAAGCCGAAGTTGCCGTGGGGCATGTTGTCACAGAGTGTGACAACATGCCCCACGGATGTTGTGCTAAATATGGAAATGTGCAGTTTTATTTTCCTGAAAACCCAGATACTTGCCTTCACCCTCTAGAAGATGTTTTGTTCAAGTTGCCAATTCCAGTTTGTGAACAAACAAAACGATCAGCAACATTGTTTAACTTCTACTGTTCTCAGCTGTCTGTCTACAGCGTGCAGTAACTTTGTTGTTGGTCCGCTATGGCCAACATGACATACCATGCCGCAAAATTAATGTTTTCAAGTAATTGGTGTTATGAGTACCATAGAAAGACAGTGTAACCAAGTTATTGTGGTACAAATGCCATGTGACAATTAACCCAAAGGACTGTGACTTTTTGCTGGGGCAAAAAGTCACACTTGACATCGAACACAAATGTCGTAAATCCTTGATGATGAATAAAGTTACGTGAAATTTTATTTGTTCTATCATTATGTTGCGGCGACGCATTTAGCATGTAAATAGTGTTGTAGCAGTGTAGTTATTGTGTAGTGTAGTTGTGTGGAGGCAGGGAGCGGTGGGTCACTCAGGCCTCCCTGGGGAGTGAGGGTTGACAGGTGTCAAGATACGGTGACCTACGTATCTGTGTTTTCGGCGATACGCAGTCGTGGTGGGGTGTGTTTGAGAGATGTGGCTGGTTGTTGGCAGGAGAAGGAGCGAGGGAGTGAGAGAGTGAGGAGTGTGAGAGAGACAGAGACAGAGGGACACAGCGGAGGAAGGCCGATCCTGGGCGAGTGAAGGGCAGGGCCTTGGATGGAAGTGGACAGGGGTGGCCGGAGAAATGGCATCCCTGGCTTCCTTAGGCCTGTCCTCACTAAGGGAGTGGCTGACTGGCTGTGTGGAGGTTGTGGCCTGACTCCTGGACGCGTGAAGGGCGTGGTACCTTGGAGGGAAGTGGAGAGGGTGGCCGGAGATGGCGCCCTTGCTTCCTTAGGTTTCGCCTTCGCGAGGGGGGTGGGTGGCCAGCATGGCTGTGTGGAGGCTGCTGTGTGTGGACTTGTGGAGGCTGTGTGTTCTGGGTGAACCTCTTGTGGAGAACTCTTTGTGCCCTGAGTCTGTAATGTTGTGCTGTACCCTGTAAATGTGTTGTTTGTAAATATACCAGGAAAGGAATAGTGTGGTTGTGTGTGATTTGTGTAAAAACACCCCTTTTCCCGTCCCGCCAACCCCCGCTACACGAGCCCCAGGAGAGCGTTACCTCAGTTAAGGAGAGGTAACGTGTTTTTGCGACACCCTGCCTTGGAGGGAATTGAAAAAAGGGGGTGTGCCGTAACAATTACTTAAGTTATTAATGAAAAGCTTGGTTGGTAAGGATTTTTAAAAGTAGTACGTAGAATGAGTAGGTGGTTCAAATTGAGAGTATTGTGACTTCTAGCCCCACCCTCCCCTACTCCTTCAATCTTACAACTGGCCTTCCGCTCCTCCTAGGACCCTGTTTCACTCACGTATATTTTCTTCATTAACTCTTCATTCTTCTTTCCCTCAATATGATGAAACTACCTATGTTCACCCCTTCCACTACACCACACTTCACTCCATTTGCACAAGGTCCCATGTCACACCTTTCATACACACTTTCATTGTTCTCACTCTCCCATCTTGTCACGCCACACACTCCTCTCAGATAACTCATTTCCACACCACGCTCTTGACTGCTGCGTCCTATTCCATGTTCAAGTTTCTGATGCATACGTCAGTGTTGGCAGGAGAATACTGTTCATTAAACCTCTTTTTTACCTCAATGGATACATTCCTTGATCTTATTATCGTTGCAAGTGATCCTATGACACACCTGCCAATCACAGCCCCTCCCTTCTTCCTCCCATCCCTCCATGCTTGCATAACACTCTTCACAAACACCAACACACTCAACACTATCGCATTACTAAGTGAAGTAATGTTCATGGAAGGGAATTAATTAAATGCAAAGTATAGGAAGGTGTGTATTTATTTATATTGTAGATTAATGTCAAAATAGATCAATAGAACTGTACATTGATAACAGATTCAGATTTCACTGATTCTTATAAACACAACAAACACCGTAAGTTAAGTCTTTTATTTTATGTCATTATATATATATATATATATATATATATATATATATATATATATATATATATATATATATATATATATACATACACAGTTTGTACCGTTGAGTTATCCAACATGATGTGGTGTTGTTGATGATATGCAAGTAAGAATGTGATGATGTGGTAATGTGTGGTGACATCACCTTGAATGATGTGACTTGACTCCTGGTTCCAGTGTTGGGTTCAAGGCATCAGGTTCAAGGTTCAAGGTTCACAACAATGATGAGTGTGAGGTAATGCATCACCTCACTTTATCAAGGGAGTTGTTGAAGTCTCAAAATTTACATATTTGCTTTGATAAGACTTTAGTTATATTAAAGTTGACTAATAGAAGCCAGGTGGAAGTATTTATCAAGCTGCATGTCACACACACACACACACACACACACACACACACACACACACACACACACACACACACACACACACAACATAACAACAATACTAAGTAGTTTTCACTGATGGGATGCAGTCATAATTCTGGGCCATACTGTAACAACTTCACTCATAATATCATCAATTTCTCCTTAATGAATACACAGTTAATGATGACAAATACTGTTCAAACTCCTAACAATATGAAGATGTACAATGTTGTAAGCTAGTTTTGGTTAAGTAGTAGTCGGTAGTAGTAGTTGTAGTTGTAGTCTTATAATACAACTTACAGCCATCTACACCACCATAATAATCGTAACTTTCAATTAAAAAAAGTCATTAATTTATAACAACAACAACAACTGGATGACTTGTAACATAGTGAGAACTGTATTACACTTCACATACATACATACATACATAGTACATACATACATACATACATACACACATACATACACACACACATTACTTTTACTTGCATTTATCTGACATTCTCCTCATCCATACTTATTTGAGAAGAAAGACTGAAGTAGGTAATTAATTTTTTCACATTCCTATACAATACAGTAAAAAGTATGTGTTAGAATAAGTGTGTAAGTATGACTGCATGATGTACACACAGGATAGTATGTGTTAGAATAAGTGTGTAAGTATGACTGCATGATGTACACACAGGATAGTATGTGTTAGAATCAGTGTGTAAGTATGACTGCATGATGTACACACAGGAGGGAACTTTGCAGGGAAGGGAAGAGAAGGGAAGAGGTAGGATCATTAGGATGTGCGGTGATAGGAAGGAAAATTACCATGAAAAAGAAATGTGGAGATAATATTACAGTTCAAACACATCACACACACACACACACACACACACACACACACACACACACACACACACACACACACACACACAGTCAAGGAGTACAAATCAAAGCACTTGAATCTAAGCCGTACAAATTCATTACGTGGAAGGTAGTTACAGAGGGAAGGATGAAAATAGTTATACATACATACATACATACATAGCATTGTGCAACTGGAAGATTGGATATTTTTCATGATGTAAAAGAAGGAATGAATGAATGGTGGAGTGGTGGTGGTGGTGGTGGTGGTGGTGGTGGTGGTGTGGTGGTGGTGGTGGTGGTGGAAGAAACAAAAAGTACACATATCTATACACACTTATTATAGACTATTAAACTTCTATATACTTGATGTTGGTCATTGCGTTACTTTCAGCATTGATAAAGGGTTGTCAGCTAAGCCATTGAGGAGGTAATTGGTTTGAGTGAGGTTGCGCGAGGCTCGGGTGAGGGCGGTGTGTGTGGACAAGGTGGTGGTCTGTGCGGTGGATAAGGTGCCGCTCAGGTGCTGTACCCGTCCACTCTGTTCCCTTAGTGGTCCTCGGATGGAGTGGCCTAAGTTCCGTTCCAAGGAGGTGTTGGTCTCCCCTTGTGTGGGTGTTACATAGAAAATGGATTGAATTTCTGAAGTATATTGTTATTTTATTGTCATTTATTATATTTTATTGTAGTTTATGTTTGCAATTATATGAAGACACTATACTTGCTTGCTAAATAAAGTCTATCAATTTATCATCAATTTAGCAAGAAATCTTAATGTCATTTTTTTCTAAAGTTTACAAAGAGGTTGAAAGTTAACGTGGAAGGAAGGAAGGAAGGATGGTACAGTGCATGTCTTCATTTAATACACATCAAATTTTTATAAGGAAAAAAACATAGATAGATAAGATAGATAGATACCAGATAAGCATCATCATTGCCTTACATAGTTTTTGGTGGAGAAGAGACACATGAGTTCTCTTTATCAGCTGTTGTTGTTGTTGTGTTGTAGTTGTTGTTCTGTAGGTTGTCTGGCCACGCTGCCTTCCCCTACAGCTGCTTGGCCTTTCGGAGCGACTGAAAAAATATATAATAAATACACTGAGGCATTACAAAGCAAACGTGTGAGAAGCTATGACCTGACCTGACCTGCCATGCTAGGTCACCAAGGCTTAAACTAAGAAATAAACCCAAAAATCAATCCCAAACCACACGAAAACAAAACCATAAGCACATAACTCCATAACCTTTATACAAATTAACCTAATAATATATAATCACTTGATATATAAACTCACGTAATTGACTTTTCATTTGATGGATGCAGAATTCTTCCTCTTCATCAGACTCCGACGCCTCACCACTCACAATAATACCTTGCACACAGCTAGTCATCATTGTCACGTGCACAAACTCACCACTAATAATAACAATAATAATAATAATAACAATCTTGATCTTGTTTATAGTTCTCTCGGTTTTTGTCTTTCTAACAGCTCTTTTTCCCTTTCTGTTATGTTATGTTGATTTCAGTTTTGTCTTTATAACGGCACTCCCCTGTCGTCTCATTTCCGGTTTTCATGACTGTATTTATATTTTCCTCTTTTCTGTTTTATAACTAGTCACTGTACTGATGTAATTTTTCTTTCTTTCACTTTCCTGCCTATATTCTATTTTCTCTTTTCCTCCATATATGATATAAATATTTGTTTTTGTTCTTTTTATGTTTTCCTCTTAAAATAATAATTGTCCTAAGATGTTATTTTCATTTACTATATATGAACGTTACAAGTTTACATTTTCTTTCTTTTCTTCCTGGGAAAAAAGGAAAATACTGCCACTAAAATAAATTCAACTTGGCAACTCTATAATGTATTTGTATATCTTATCACTATCATAGTCATTTTCATAGATAGTAATTCAACTAATACCAAAGTAATTATAATGTAATAAACTAATATAGAGATCGAGAGAAAAAGTAAAAGGAAAAGAGAGAGTACAAAACATATATCATTAATAGAATATGATATAAGCAAACAATATAGAAAATTAACCACAAAAAATAAAAACCGTAAACAATAAATAAAACAAACCAAAATTATCAAAAAGAAGAAGAGACAGATAGAGATACAAAAAAAAACGAGTGAGACAGTGAAAGGGATACGAAAAAAAGAGAGAGTGAGAGGTAGTGTTTACATCAGTTACCACATGTCAGTCGTAGGGGGAGGGTGTGCGTGGGGCTGCGTTAATTAAGGAATTGCGTGCATAATGAGTGCAGGGAAGGATGAGATGGAGGCAACACACTACCACCATCCCCACTTCGCTAACCACAACATCATCAGTGAACACGTGAAGGAATATTTCTTCCCTACCGAGCACATCCCGCGCCTGTCTGCCTCTGACCCTCTGGCCTCGCAGCTCATTGCAGAGGAGGTGTGTTGGGGGGGGTGGGGGTGATTGCGGGTGTGTTGGGGTGATTACAGGTGTGTTGGGGTGATTACAGGTGTGTTGGGATGATTACAGGTGTTGGGGAAGGGTGTGTGTTGGGGGAGGAGTGTGGGAAGCAGGTGTGTTTGAGAAGTGTGTACAAGTGTGTGAGTGACAGGTGTAGCAATTTTTTCATCCCTTCCTATGAGCACTTTTTGTCTCCTATCACCAGTGTTCTCGTGTTCCTATCAACAGAAACCCGTGATACTGACTGACACCAAGCTATGTGACACTGCCCTGAAGTGGGACCTGGACTACTTGTCACACCACATGGGGAGTGAGCGTTACATGGTGTTCCTGTCCGCCACCCACAAGTTCAAGTACTACGATGAGGCCAAGGTGAAGCAATACAAGACTGACTTTGTCCCGCCCACTAGACGCCTTGACCTCACCTTCCCGGAGTTTGTGGAGAAGCTACGGGAATGGAACCCAGGAGACGAACGGTGGGGAGCATTGTGATGTTTTGGTTGATAGTGTTAACTTTGAGAAGTAGTGATCATTGTTATGTTTTGTTGATAGGCAGTGCTTACAGGTACGGCAGCCGTATCCTCATAGTGCTCGGTGGTATTATTACAGTTTCAACCAATACACCACACGTAACTATAACCTATCTCAGGGTCTAGATGACACTGTTAGGAGCATTTCTTTGACTTCTAGGGAAGTTTCCTTAGATTTTTGTCCTAATATATTACTTGTAGTTTACTTGTAATAGTTTAGAGGCCCTGCCTCACAGCCATGGTGATCCACCGCTGCACCCAAATCTGGTGTCCCTTTTCTTCTGGTCCACTTGATCTGGTATTGAGTTGGAGTTCCGGCATGTTGCAGTATAACCCAATACTGGAGGCTCGTCTGGTATTGCTTGAAGGAATTTGTCCAAGCCAGACTTAAACTGCTCAACCGGGCAGTCAGTGGTTTCTCTCACTTGTTTTGGGAGAGCATTGAAGACCTTTGGACCCTCATGGATTAGGCTGGATGTCATCAGGGTCTTGATCCTTTGTGGTGCTGTTGTTGGAAGGCTTTTCCTCACCAACTTCCTCCCTGTCCTCTCACTGGTATATGAGTGTAGTGTTTGGGGTGCGGGATTGGGTACCTGTTCCTCTAGGATCTTCCACAAGTATATGATGCGGTACCTGTCTCTTCTACGCTGTTGGGAGTACAACCTCAACTCCCTGAGTCTGTCCCAGTAGCTGAGGTCCCTCATTCCTTCTATCTGTCTTGTGAAGGACCGTTGTACTCCTTCCAACTGTTGGATGTCGCGTCTCATGTGGGGTGACCACAGCTGGTTGCAGTAGTCCAGCAGAGGTTGTATTAATGTCTTCCACAGGGTCAGCATTGTGTGTTTCTCTCTGGTGGTGAATGTTCTGAGGACCCAGCTTGCCATGCCCTTGGTTTTCCTCACTATCTCAGCAATGTGGTAGCTGAAGGAGCAGTCAGCACTCAGGTTTACTCCCAGGCATTTAACATGTGGCTGAGATAAGATTTCCTGGCCCCCTTCTGTATGTAAATTTGTAGTTTCCTTGATGTTCTGGTTTGGTCCATGCCTCAACATTTCAAATTTGTTTTCATTAAAGGTCATGTTACTTGTTGCTGCCCATTCATATATATAGTCGAGGGCTTGTTGAAGGTGTGATACATCTTCCCACAGTGGTGTCATCAGCAAACGAAGAGAGGAATGAACTCCCCCACCCTACCGCCAATGTCTCCCATGTGGATCAGGAAGAGAAGAGGGCCCAACACTGATCCCTGTGGTACTCCACTGATTACCTTAGATGCCTCTGATCTGTGTCCGGCCACTGTGACAGTTTGGAGTCGTCCCGTGAGGAAGGCATGAATCCACACTCCCAGTTTTCCTGTAATGCCGAGGCTTTTGATTTTGTGGAGTAAGATGCCGTGATCCACCTTGTCAAAAGCTTTGGCAAAGTCAAGGAACACGACATCCACATTTTTTCCCTCGGCCAGGTTCTGTAGTATCCAATCATAATGTGCCAAGAGTTTTGATAGGCAAGACCTTCCCTTTCTGAAGCCATGTTGATTTTCATTTAGTAGTTGGTGATCTTCCATATATTTAATAATATTGTTCCTGGCACATTTTTCGAAGATTTTGACAAGGTGAGATGTAAGGGCTACTGGTCTATAGTTTTTTGGATCGCTCCTGTCACCGCCTTTATAGATTGGGCACACGCTGGCTTTTTTGAGCTGCTCTGGGACCACTCCGGTATCAAGGGAGCACCGCCACAGTTTCTGTAGTGGATGTGCCAGCAATTTTCCACACTTGAGGAGCAGAATAGCTGGCACCCCATCTGGACCAGCTGCTGAGTTAGGTTTTAATTCCTTTATGGCTCTTTCTATGTCCTCCGCAGTATTGGTGAATGTTTTGTTATATTATTGTCATTATTATGAAATATTATTGCAGTTATGAAGGTTAGGTTAGGATATTGAACCAGGTTTCTGGTTGTGTTTGAATAGTGTCCTAGCAGGGTGGTCCAGGGGGGGCGCAGCCCCCCATGTTACAATAGGTTTGTCGTGTTTGCTACATTTAGGGAATTTTGGGGGAAATTTCCCTAGATTTTCAAAGTCCATATATCACTCATATATGCCTACCCCCAAAAAAAACCTGATTCCCCACAGCCCCCAAGCTTGCTTGAGGGGTTGGGGTGTGGGTAGAGATAGGGAATATTGGTTATATGCCTAACTTTTGGGTAATAAAATATAAAAAGCTTATTTAATTGAACCAAACCCTACCTAAGCAAACCTAACATAACCTAACCTAATCTAACCATAACCTAATGTAAGCCGTATCCTCATAGTGCTCGGTTATAGATATGGCACGTGCCTAACTTCTAGGTAAAAAGCTTATACAACCGAACCTAACCGTACCTAACCAAACCTAACAACATAATCAACCTAACATAACTTGAAAGATGCTTTACCAGCTAAATAATAAGGCACAGGCCGTACCAATAACGAATTTTTCAGTTGATAACTTTCCAAGTGTTTTTGAAACTTTGTACGATGAAAATGTTGAATTTAATGTGAACACGGTGGGTGACGCCGTACCACTAGGGGATGACAACGGGGTACGGCTGCCGTATCTGTAAGCACTTGGTTGTTAATATACTGATGACTTTGAGAGGGAGGGATTATTGTTATGTTTTGTTAATGATGATAACTTTACTTTTTGTCCTAGTTTACCTTTTCTTTGAAAGGTTTTGTTAATAATGATAACTTAACTTATCTTTGAGAGTTAGTGATCCTTGTTACGTTTTGTTAATACTGATAACTTAACTTTTTCATCCCAATTTATCTTGGTGAATAGTAATGAAGAAGAAAAAAAAAAAACTGAACTCTGAATAACTTGTACCTAACTAAAACAATGAGAGTTATAGATAAAAATAACTTGGATTACAAACATGATAGATGAACAAACCTTCAGCCTGACCTAACCTAACCTAGTCTATTAACCAACATTATTCCATACTTACTTACTTTATTTACAGAAAGTGCGAAGGTGGGTGAGGGGGGGTACGAACACAAAAGGAGGGTAGGACAAACATACAAAATGAATACAAAAACAACAGACCAAAAGTATTAATTATTTATCCATTTACCTTCATCCCTTTTTCCTCTCCCTGTCCTTAGAGTGTACCTGCAACAAGGGCTTAACAACACGGTGGGACAGGCTATTGTAATGGACTTTCTTCACTTCAACTGGCCGTGGCTCAACATGCAGCAGAAGAACAACAACTGGGGACCCCTCACCTCCAACCTGCTGCTGGTGGGCATGGAAGGTGAGCAGGGAGGAGGGAGAGGAGGAGGAGGAGGAGGTGGTGGTGGAGGTGGAGGAGGAGGAGGAGTGTGTGCTATGCTAGACTCATATACATACTCATTTCTTTTTTTACTCTTAATGGTACTTGTTGTAGTGCTATATAGTGTCTTACGTGCCATTCATATTCTCTCTCTCTCTCTCTCTCTCTCTCTCTCTCTCTCTCTCTCTCTCTCCCTCTCCCTCTCTCCTTACTCACCATTGAAAAGTACATTCATTCCTTTGTCCTCCTAATCTAATCTAATCTAACCTAACCTAACCTAACCTAACCTAACCTAACCTAACCTAACCTAACCTAACCTACCCTACCCTACCCTACCCTACCCTACCCTACCATCACTCTCCTTCCTTCCTTCCTTCACTCCAGTCAACATATCACCACCAACAAAATAACAATCTTAGTAATGAATATAAAAAAAATAATATATATATACGTATGTGATATTTATAACCTGTCCATCATCTTTCCAGGCAACGTAACTCCCGTCCACTACGATGAGCAACAAAACTTCTTCAGTCAGCTGGTTGGGTACAAGCGTTGCATCCTGTTTGCCCCTGAGCACTACGAGAGGCTGTACCCCTACCCCGTGTACCACCCACACGACCGGCAGTCCCAGGTGCCATGTGTGTTTTGATTGTGAACACTTCAACATAACAGTCAGTGGTTTATAATGGCAGTCAGTATGTAAGGTAGGCGAGGCAAGGGGAGAAGAGAAGGCAGGGTAAGGCAAGGCAAGGCAAGTGTGAGGTGTGTTTTGATTGTGTACACTTCAACATAACAGTCAATTGTCAGCTTAGGATGTGTGAGGGAAGGGAAGGCAAGGGATTTGTGTTCATTAAGCCAATGGTTTATATTTTTTTAAAGGAAAGATCTGCTTTTCATTAAGTAAAAATATCGGAAAAGATCTATTTACCTACATACATTATTTTTTGCATTGAATATCTGTTTTTGAAAAGTTTAGTTAATGTTTCAGTCCCCTGGAATCTATACAAGGCTCTCCCCAACCTTAACACTGATCGCAGGGAAAGTATACCAGGCTCTTCCTAACCAAAACACCGAATCAGGCGACATATGTCACCTCCTTTTTCATGGGATCTGTCATTGGCTGACCTCCAGTGACCCGTCCTTCATCTTAATCCTCAAATAATCCTCTCTCTCTCTCTCTCTCTCTCTCTCTCTCTCTCTCTCTCTCTCTCTCTCTCTCTCTCTCTCTCTCTCTCTCTCTCTCTCTCTCTCAATCCCATGGCGAGACACCCTTAGGAATTAAGGTATGTGTGTGCGCGCGTGTGTGTGTCGATACATAAAGCATTTATTAGTGATTTTACTTATGATGCTTACAGTTTTCCTCTTACTTCTCTCTCTCTCTCTCTCTCTCTCTCTCTCTCTCTCTCTCTCTCTCTCTCTGTGTAATAATAATAGACGGTTTATTAGGAAATGCAGCCATAAGCTGAAAATATACATTTTAAAATTGCTTAACTCTAAATGTGATGAGTGGAAGACTTTGTTTCTTCTTTACATGAGAGTATTCAGACAAATTGTTAGCATAGTGATAGTTGGTGGTATGTCATGGCCTCGTGGGTCAGGTCAGGTCAGGTCAGGTCAGGTCCGCTTCACGACAATGTCCACCCGGGGCAGTGTGGTGACGGTGGTGTAGCACGTTGGAGGCCGGGGATGGCCTCGAGCCTGGGTAAGTGGCATGGCCTTCAGGTTTTGGGGGAGGTGCTGCCTGTAGGAGGCCGACGTCTACGTTGGGTGGGAAGCAGCTGACGCAGGGTGATGGCTGGAAGTGCAGGTGTATGTGGTGGGTAGAGGTGCAGCTGTGTTGGCGGGAAGGTGATGGTCCGGCGGGGATTGACAGGCCGTGATTAGCACCGCATAGTCCTCCCCGCAGCCCCAGCCAGTGAGGTCAAGACTCGTCCACACACTCGTTTTTCATTGTTTATAGTTCTTAAATGTTCTTCCTTTTGCTTTAAGTAACTTCACTGTGTTGTGTTCATTACAAGTTCACTGTTCTTAATTGTGTAGAACTTCCACTTCTCACTGAGGGGGGAGGGAGGGTCAACACGACCTGACCCTAGGTAGGTCAGAGGCAGTGTGTGTGTGTGTGTGTGTATTTGTTGATACATAAAACATATATTTGTGAATTTACTTATGATGCTAACAGTTTTCCTCTTACTTCTCTTTCATTTTTTTCTATCACTCTCTCTCTCTCTCTCTCTCTCTCTCTCTCTCTCTCTCACTGAAAAATTATAATATTTACTTATATTTACAAGGCGGATAAAAATAAACAAATAAGACATAATTTAAATATACAAATAGGTGTGTGTGTGTGTGAGAGAGAGAGAGGAGGAGGATTATTTGAGGATTAAGATGAAGGACAGGTTATCCCCATTAAAAGGGATTAACCAAGACCAGGCATTTAGGGTTCAGGGAGACTTTACTCTACCCTCCCCTCTGTACCCTGTATGTTCATAGGAGAGTATACAAGGGAGGGGCTTCCCAGACCACTCACTGCATCCCTTTGTCACTTTTTACTACTCAGGAATTACGGTGATCAAACTCTTATACATCCTTCACCGCAGGGTTAGAAGGGTAACACCACAGTACACAAGGGCATGGATGGGGAGAGAGGGAAGTGGTGTGGCATGAATAAAAAGAATTCTGCATATATACGGCATCTTATGAGGGGTACATCTCCCTTGAGCAGAGAGGGTTAAGTCTGGCTAGGAGGGTGTGGGTGGGTTTAGGCCTAGGCTGGGAGGTGGGGGGGTCTGAGTTTACCCAGCAAGCAACAAGTACAAAAATCAGGTACTGTACAATATCATAGCATTCTAGTAAACGGTACAAAAGTTACACTCAGGTACGGTACTTAAATTATTTCTTCGGTACAAATTATGATCAATGAATCTCTAATAAGGAGAACAGTTTTTTCCATTTAATTTGAGGTGGACTTAATAATATTTTCCGGAGTCATTGAATTAAGTGGTCCAGTAACTGAATCGTCGTTGTTGTTGTTTCTAGGTTGACTTTGATGATCCTGATATGGATAAGTTCCCGGGTTTGAAGCAGCTGCAAGGTGTGGAGGCTGTGGTGGGTCCTGGTGATGTGCTCTATATACCCATGTACTGGTGGCATCACATAGAGAGTCTCCCAGAACATGGTAACACTGTCTCCGTTAACTTCTGGTACAAGGTGAGGATTTAAACTACTTTTATATTTTCATTCACGTGTTATTTCAAACCTAACCTAACCTTGATACACTTAAAGAGTTATTTCAAACTTAACCTAACCTAAGAAACACTGTCTCCGTTAACTTCTGGTACAAAGTTAGAATTGAAACCACTATTTTATTTTCATTTACGTATTATTGGGTTTGATTCTGTGTGTTAGTTGTCTCTTGTTGCCTTTATGTCCTTGTGATTCCTGTGTGTTCTGTTCTGTTGCCTTTATGTCCTTGTGATTCCTGTGTGTTCTGTTGTGCTGTTGCCTTTATGTCCTTGTGATTCCTGTGTGTTCTGTTGTGCTGTTGCCTTTATGTCCTTGTGATTCCTGTGTGTTCTGTTGTGCTGTTGCCTTTATGTCCTTGTGATTCCTGTGTGTTCTGTTGTGCTGTTGCCTTTATGTCCTTGTGATTCCTGTGTGTTCTGTTGTGCTGTTGCCTTTATGTCCTTGTGATTCCTGTGTGTTCTGTTGTGCTGTTGCCTTTATGTCCTTGTGATTCCTGTGTGTTCTGTTGTGCTGTTGCCTTTATGTCCTTGTGATTCCTGTGTGTTCTGTTGCCTTTATGTCCTTGTGATTCCTGTGTGTTCTGTTGTGCTGTTGCCTTTATGTCCTTGTGATTCCTGTGTGTTCTGTTGCCTTTATGTCCTTGTGATTCCTGTGTGTTCTGTGTTCTGTTGCCTTTATGTCCTTGTGATTCCTGTGTGTTCTGTTGCCTTTATGTCCTTGTGATTCCTGTGTGTTCTGTTGCCTTTATGTCCTTGTGATTCCTGTGTGTTCTGTCGTTCTGTTGCCTTGATGTCCTTGTGATTCCTGTGTGTTCTGTTGCCTTTATGTCCTTGTGATTCCTGTGTGTTCTGTTGCCTTTATGTCCTTGTGATTCCTGTGTGTTCTGTTGCCTTTATGTCCTTGTGATTCCTGTGTGTTCTGTTGCCTTGATGTCCTTGTGATTCCTGTGTGTTCTGTCGTTCTGTTGCCTTGATGTCCTTGTGATTCCTGTGTGTTCTGTCGTTCTGTTGTAATTTGTTACTTGGTATTTTGAGTATTTGAATGGTAATTTTTTTCCCATTGTGGAGTTTTAACGTAAATGTTGAAAATATTCTTATAAGCTTGTTGTCTATTCACTACTTACTTTGCGTGTGTGTGTGTGTGTGTGTGTGTGTGTGTGTGTGTGTGTGTGTGGTCCAATGCCTCTCACAGTCAAGAAAAAACATATAATAACAAAACACACACACACACACACACACAATGCAATACCCAATCATCTCAAAGTTATATTACAGTTCTATTACAGTCTTTTCCCTTCTCTTAATACACTGCTGTACATATGTGAAACTAACTCTGACAACTGAAGGATGATCATAAAATTAAAAAAAGAACCGTTTCTATGCAGGGCGGACCGACAGAAAAGATTGAGTATCCCCTCAAGCCGAGACAGAAGCTGGCTATCATGCGGAACGTCGAGAAAATGTTGCTGGAGGCCTTGAGGGAGCCAGCCGAAGTAGGACCCCTGTTAAGATCCTTGGTGCTGGGTCGCTACACTGGTGAGGAAGCAGATAGACAAGAAGGAGCGAGGCTGTCGGGTGGAACTCTCACACACACGCCTCACACCAACTAGTTCTCCCTCCTAACGCATAGTCCCTGTACCTGTGGAGCCAGTCTGCTGATTCCCTCTTGTCTGGTGTCTGTCTGAGGCGTAAGGTGTGATGGGGAGGTAGTGTAGTAATGATATTTTCTCACTAGTTTGGGATTACCTCAAATTATTTACTACATACATACACACGCACGCACACACACACTAGTTTCTTCGTATTTTTCACTGGTGGAAGGCAATACAGTGTTGATTGCTGTTCTTATGTGCTTTTGCTTTCCTCCAAAAATATCCTAATGCTGCTGTTTTGCAGATTTAATTCTTCTCAAATGGTAACTTTTACATTCTTTTCTTTGAGTGCTTCCCATGGAGGAGGAGGAGGAGGAGGAGTTGGTGTTGACCTCAGATGAACTCCGCAAAACACTTTCAAAATACATGATTCCTGGGTGAAAGTTGTGAATCACCTAATCATTACCTGTGAATGAACCTGATAACCCACCCTGCATTGCCTCACCTCATCTCACTTGCTTCACTTCATACACGGTTTGAAAGAAGCGAGCGAGAGAGAGAGAGAGAGAGTGTGTGAGTGAGGAAGCAATGTATAACCTCAGTGTTTTGTGGCTCACCAGCTCAGGGTCAAGAGTTGTACTGGGGAGCACTTACTGGTGTGTTACTGGTACTGTTGTTTCTTATCCGCTCAAGTGGCCTCAGATCGTAGAGTATTAACGTGGAAAAAGATGCTCAAAAAGGACTTTCTCAAAGGTTGGGTGTGAGTGAAGCAGATTTGAGACTGGATTAACGTGTCTGTCAATGAGTATGATGGTGTGATGATTAAGTGACCCTATTGGGTGTGTGGGGTGTAGTGTGCTTGTTGGTTTGGCAGTCACTCAACGATGGTCACTCAGTTATCCAAGTAGTAGTAGTAGTAATAGTAATAGTAATAGTAGTAGTAGTAGTAGTAGTTGCACCAAAGTATTGTATGGGTTTGACAGCCTATCATTGGGTGCATTTAAGGTACTAGACTATGTTTGCAAAGTTGCTTGGCTTCCTATCTTTTATGAATTTTCTTCTAGTCCAAGTCCCACCAGGCTGTGTTATAATGACTTTCCTTCCTGCCTTGTTGGGGATGTTTTATGTCAAGTTAGGTTATGGCTTCTGCCTATACAGTCATATCCTACACTCTGCATTTGATTAATTGAGTCATGTATTTATTATTATTTGGGGACAAAGTTGAGCGAGGATGCAGATACCTTGATGACCATGCTTTTTGCTGTCTTGGGAAACGTGTGCATAACAAGTGCTTCCTTTTAGCTTTGTGGGGGTTTTGCAGCTGACTGGCTTGCTGCTTCTGAGTTCCTTTACTTTATTGTGTGTGTTAGTTGACTGGAGACGAATGTGATTATTATTATGTAAATATGTTCCCTGATAATCTCAAAGCCAAAGGTATTTAAGGAAGGGGAAGGGGGGGGGAGGGTGGTGTTTGTATGGTATTGTGGTACTACTTCATGTGATCATTGTTTGTTTGTTTGTATGATTTTGTTTTATTATACACATTGTACATCAAGGGAGAGGCTATTATATTATATCCAGTTAAAACAGTTACTAGACTTACGTAGACAGAAAGCAAAGGGATAGATGTGTTGATCATCCATTTCATTATTATTATCACCATCAAAGTAATGTTGTTTGCATGTTATGAAGGCAAGTTGCAGGTGTACACTGTATTAAGGTGACCCAACCTTTGCCAAGTGGTGGTGATGCACTTTGGAAACATTGCTGCTCCAACCACAGGTGTTCCCGGGGCACCACACCACCACAACACCACACGGGAGGCACTGTACAGTGATGCCTTGTTTGTAATTTATCATCTCCTGTATGCCACACGTCCTGCAGACTGAGGGTTGGCTCGTAGGAACACTTGACCAGGTCAGGACTAATGATGCTCACGTGCCATTTGAAAAGGAAGCGATGTCAAGTTTGTGAAATGTTCTCAATTAATAAACTGCAGCTATGCTTTTGCTTCCAAATGACTTTGCCCGCCAGTGGTTGGTACATACAGAGTAATGGCATTCATGATTCTTCAGATGTTTAATATTTAGAGTTGCAGTAATGTTTAGTATGAGTATTAAGTAAGGTATTATGTGTTGTTTTGTTGTGTGAGTCAAGCTTACCTGCTATGTGCCGCCACTCTCAAACTAGCTAAGTGAACACTTGATTACTAGTACTCTAGAGCAGCAGGTGGCTTGGCAGGTTCCAGCGTGCCAGGCCACCTGCTGCATCAAGAGGAACACCTTGGCTTGGCTGCTGCTGCTGCCACTCATTATAATGAACACTAGTGTCTAGTGTCTTTCCATAGTGTTAGTTCATTGCCACTCATAAGGGTCAAGGGAAGCTTGCACATTAGTTTAAGGTCAGAATTTTCTTTATTTTTTTGCTAAGGTGTTTTATATCAATTGGCAACAGACTCAACACTGTCTTGCAGTCACTTTAAAGACTTAATACTGGGATAGATTTGTACCTACAGCCAGGTCATAGTTTAGTGACAGGTGTCAATGTTGACCCAATTCCACTTAGACTTTGGTGATGGTTACTAGTGTGATGGGCTCCGCCCCCAGCCACACCCCCACCCCTACCCCCAACCCCGGCCCCGGACCCGGCTCCAGCCCCAGCTCCATGCCTCTCCTGGCTACTTACTCCTTGAGACCAACACTACTAAACACGGGGAAACAGGTTATTAAAAAGTGATCATTAAATTGTAGCACAAACTGAGCCTCTATGAAACATACATCTTGGATGTTAACTGTGATGTAAGGGAATTATGGTCCAAAATATATTTATACAAGGTCAGTTTTGGAATTAATTTAAGTATTACAACTATAGTTCAGTTTTCACAGTCTTAAGACTATAAATTCATCATTTTAGTTCTTGAGAGTTGTGTAGAGAGTGTATTGTTGACACTGTAAGGGAAGGTGGCGTGGTGGGTGGAATACTATGGTGGGTGGCGGTTGGTGGGTGAGTTTGGTTTGTGAACATTATTTTGTTTGTTAAGATGTGTGTAGTATAACAAGACCAACAGTCGCCAGTTAGTTACAGTGTAGTAAGAATATAGCATTAAAAGGAAGGTGAGCAGGTTTCACCAAGAGAGATATATGAGCTAGAAAGGAAATTATTATTCCAGTATATGTGTGGCATTTCAATCAATATTTCCATTCTGCTTCACTGTATCCTACGTGAAAACTGATAACTTTTCAGGAAGGTTTTGTATATTCATTCACTTCCTTTATCAAACCTGAGTTGATCCATTTCATTATATAATAACACTTTGCTCTGCTATGTGATAACATCAGGTTTTTCCTGCAATATTATTATTAATCTGTTTTGATTCGGAACAGAAATGTTAAATAATTGGCATGTGCCAATACCAGTTTTTTGTGTTCATTTATAGGGCAAAGGAATGTCTTATTTAAGAACTCGTTTGGGCTTACAATTGACTTTTAATGACTTTGACTTTCATATTGATAAATACTAAAAAGTATTAAGAATATTATTGATAAAATGTTACAGCATATGCAAATGTTTCAGATTTGTATGAGCAACTTTCATAATTAGTGATATGTTTACTTGTCATGTTAATCATGAATAGTTTAACTAAGGTCATTTCAATCATTTTTAGTAAAGGTACAAGTCACTTAAATATTACAAATATTTTAGGCCCTTAATCATAGTCATAATATGTACCTCGAGCAAATATTATAATTGTACTTCAATGTTTAGTTGGTGTGGGAAGTGGAGCAGATAGTTCTGTAGTGAAAGTTAAGTATGGCTACAAAATGTTTGTTCAGGGAATCCATTTCCTTTATAATACTTTTTTCTATGAATGTAATAGCCTGATATTTTAAAACCATGCAAAATGTATCTGCAGCCAAGCATGAAAAGCAGGAAACATCATACAGAGTCAGGGTTCCCAACCTGGGGTCACAAAGCCTTGAGCCAATGTGGGTATTTTTTCACGTACGCAATGAGTCGGGAGAAATAGAGTCTAGGACACTGTAGGCCCTAGGCTAGAGTGAAGGACGAGACAGTAAGATGTACATCGTGTGTAGAATTTTGTGTATCTCAAAATAAATAATACCATCATTATAATACTTTATGCTGCATTCATGGATATTGAGAAAGTGTATAACGTATTTGATTGGAGAGTAATGTTGGATGTAATGAAGGTGTATTGTGTGTGTGGAAGTGTGTTGAATGTGGTGAAAGGTATTTATAATGGTGTTAAAAGCATGTTTCAAAGTAAATAGAAAGAACGAGTGAAAGTTTTGGAATACAAGTGGGTGTGAGACGAGGATGTGTGGTGCGTACAGATGGCTTCTGCCGAGCCACTCAATGGAGGAGCCTTCCACTTTGCTGTCCTTTAGTCTCTATCAAGTAGATATTATAGCAGTAGTGTAGCTAAACAGACAGCCTCCCTCCGTTTCCAAGCCCATTGCCGTTGTGGGTTGGCTTAGGGACCACAGGTTGAGGTCTGATGCTGCGAAGCTTCAGACTTCAGTCTCTGGTCTAACCTGTTTTCACTTGGCTTTTTTTCTCTTTCTAGCTTTGCTTCCCCTTGTTTCATCTATCTTTTCTTCTTAACCTCTCACTATCCCCTTTTTTCTAAAGTGTAAGAGCCGTGCTGAGAGGATGAAAGGCTAACAACAAGTTCAGTCATGAAAGGCCTGAGGGTGCCATGGGCACAGTATACCCTTCCTTTGTCCTTGCCCTTACTCTCCATGGGGAGCAGACCAGTTATATCCCCCACTTACACTCGGCTCACCATGGCCAATAATGAAAATTTAAATCTAACAGCTGCGCTGGGGAATGCACACCAAAAAATTCATCTCCCTGACTTCCCTGGCTTTGACAAGGACACACCTCTGACCACGGCTCTGAAAACTCCTCTAACCACCCACCTGTCAACTCCCTCGTTTCAACCACCTCCTCTTTTACATATTTCTCAAACACCAACACCAACCCCTACTTCTACATCTGTATCTTCCTCCAGTATAACCACCTTAGAACCATATATACCACCAAAAAGTAAAACCACTCACCAACTCTCCACCCCGTAACTCAGACTGTTCCCTCCTCCTCTCACCCACGCCCCTCCACTATCACTAATCACCTTCCTTTATCCATCCTCTTTGGTCCTCATCGATGGAACAAATACTTCCATATCCCTGCTCATGCTCCATACTCAAAAAACACTTTCCAATTTCAGAAATGCATCCAAAGACAGGTGGGAAGGGTAACCTTCCACACACGACCTCACAAATCTCGCCTAGTCATTATTGACTCAGAATCCGAAGCTGAAGCAATGCTCACTTTAAAAGACCTTGATGGGAAAGCATTCCCTGTGTCTGCTGATACTCAACTCAACACTCGTACTGGTACTGTTCTCATTCCCAATGAAATCTGCCCAGACGGCATTAGTTGGTCTGACTGTTCTGACCTTTCTGAACTGATTGCAGACCAACATGATATCACTCATGTGTTTTACTTTAGCATTAATCCTCGTGGCTGTCACAAACATCCAGTAAATATTGCAAGAATTGTATTCAAAGGACAAGATCTTCCAGACAAGGTATACATAGGAGGAGCCTTCTATAAGGTTAAACCTTATATTCCTCCCCCATGTTAGTGCCAAAACTGCTGGAGATTCGGACATCCAGTAAAATACTGTAGATCCACTGCATGTTGCCCTCTCTGTGCCTCACCTGGCCATACCCGTATAAACTGCCCTTCAACAATACACATCTGTGCAAACTGCACTCAAGAACATAATGTCTTCTTTAGAGGCTGCCCTGTTTACAAATTTGAATCAGAGGTTGCTGCCCTCCGCTTCAAACATGACCTAACACTCAAAGAAGCTAGACAAGAAGCCCGTCTCTGTGGCTTCCAACAGGTTCCTCTCTCTCAGCGCATCTCCAGCCCATCTCCGACTAACACTGACTCTCCTCCTACTACGTCCCATCCTTCTTCTTCCACTCACACCGCTTCCTCTCCCACTCCTCTTGTTCCTTCATCTCGCACAAATACCTCCTCTTATCTCACCCACCCTGTAGTTACTTCAGTGCCAGTGAATAATAATTTTTCTCTCCTAAACCCAGATACCCCAACCTCTACTCCTTCAACTTCAAACCTTACCTCCCTTCCACATCGTACTCCAGTACCTAACACCAAGCGTCACTCCTGTGCTTCTTCTACAAAACCTTCCACTCACTCTACTTCCTCTTTAATCACTAAAACTTCTTCACTACAACCTCCAGCCAAGAAAATGTTTACTCCCATTCTCTCATCCCCTTCTTCCCCTAGTGAGACCATCTCTGACATTGAAGCCTTCATAGCAGAACCTTTCATTGATACCTCACTCCCTTTTCCATCCTCTATCCCACCACACACCACCTTCGAGAACACCATCTGTGTTTCAGCAGAAGTTCATCAACCACCCAATGACCTTCCTTCCACTTCTATACCCCCTCTCTCTCCTCTCCCTCCTCCTCCTCCTCCTCCTCCTCCTCCTCCTCCTCCTCCTCCTCCTCCTCCTCCTCCTCCTCCTCCTCCTCATCATCATCATCATCATCATCATCCTACTCCTACCCTTGCTCTCCCATCTTCCTCTCCTCCTTCCCCATCACCCCTTTCCCATTCTTCACCTCCCACCCTCACAGCTACATCTAGAAAATCTCCTCTTGACTATCCTTTACCTCCTAGGGTCTCGTGAATCCCTGTTAAAATTCCTCAATCCAAAATTCCTCCTGCCCAGATACTGCCCTTACTTCTATAACTCCTACTTCTGATCCCCCCACCTCTCCTAATCCCACTGCTCCTATCCTTACCATTATCACAACTCGTTAATTTGCTTTCATTCATTATTCAACAATGTCCATTCTCCACTGGAATATCCGTGGTTTTCACTCCCATAGAAATGACCTCCGCTACTTATTCTCCATCTATGAACCTCATGTTATATGCCTTCAAGAAACCTTTTTGGTTCAACCACCCACACCAATCCCTAACTACCATTTCATCCATTCTCCTCATTCTATTGCTGCTTCTTCTATTCTTATCCATCATAACACACCATATACTTACCTCAACATTGCCACCACTATTCCTTGTACTGTGGTACCAATCTTCATTCAACATTGGATTACTGTTAGAATCCCGCTCCTCAGGCAAATTCCTAGGCCTCATTTTTTACCATAAACTTACCTGGAAAGAGCACATTGCAACCATAAAACAAAATGCTCTCCGACGCCTCTAACTTCTAAAAACTCTTTCCCATATATCTTGGGGTGCAGATAGGAAAACACTTCTCCATCTACATGTTTCCACTCTTGATTATGGATGTCATATATACTCTTCAGCTTCTGCCACTCTCTTAACCTCACTTGACCCAATCCATCACTTAGGAGTACGTCTCTCTCTTGGCGCTTTTCGATCTTCCCCAGTGGAAAGCCTGTACGCAGAATCAGGCTTACCATCACTTTCCCAACACCACACTCTCCTTTCACTCCAAAGTTATGTCAGACTACACCAGTTTTCCACCTTTAAGATCACTATTCCACAAGCCCTTCAAAGTAGTTTCTCCTTCCATCCACGGCTACCACGACCACTTTCTGTTTGTATGCACTCCCTTCTCTCTCACTCCCCCTTTCTTGATTTAAATGTACTCCCTCTCCATATCCATTAATTTCCACCATGGCTTATACCCACCCCTTCAATTTGCTCTTCTGCCCTTTCTAATTCTTCCAACTTACATCTTAGGAACCCTTTTTCTTGAACACTTTACTACCCATAATAATTGCACCCCTGTATATACTGATGGCTCTAAATCCCAATATGGCTCTGGTTTTGCCATTCTGTTCCCCTCTCAATACTTCCAGTTCCAATTACCAAGAGTAGCTAGTGTTCTTACGACTGAGCTATATGCTATTCTCATTGCCTTAAGAAAGCTCCTTTCCTACCCATCTTCATCCTTTGTAATTTTTACACTCTCTCAAAATTCTTTCTCCCTTCTACGTTCCCTCTATACTATTCACCCTTTAGTTCGTGAAATCCAAGAGTGGCTATTTCGCCTTTATGCCCGTATAAAGTCTGTCTGTTTTTGTTGTGTTCCGACTTGGAACCCAACAAAAACAGACAATTCCAGCATGGCTCGGAAGTTTCAAGCCATGCTGGAATTACCGGCAATGAACGTGTGTCAACTCACTGGCCTATTCTGCTACTATATTAGGATGCCATCATTTCATGAAAGTCCCAACCTATGATTATTTCAATTCTTTTCACTCCTTTCTATCTAGCCGTTGGCAATCCTTCTGGTCTGATCACTCAAATAATAAACTTTGTGCAGTTAAACCATCCGTCTCTCCTTGGTCAGACCCAGGTCACAAGAATAGACGGTGGGAGACTGCACTTGCACTATTACGTATTGGCCACACTAACCTCACTCACTCTTATCTTATGACACAATCTCCACCGACCCTTTGTATGACTTGTAATACCCTCCTCTCTGTACCCCACATTCTACTTTTCTGTCCTTGTTACACTGCTGCACGAGCTACAGCTTTCCCTCACTTAAGTCACCTGTCTCGACCTCCCTGCCTTAATGATATTCTTACAGAATCACCACATTTCCACTTAGACAACATAATTTCCTTCCTACAACAAATACACATCCTCCATTTAATTTAATCCTGTGACCATAACTAATTGCTCTATCCCTCCCCATAATTTGCCTTACCCCTTACCTCTTACCTCTACTATACTGTCTACCTTTTAGATTAACATAGCGCCATATGACCTAAGATGTCTGGCGCTTGCTCCTTTTTGCATTAACTAACTAACTAAACAGACAGCCTCGTTAGGTCTAGTAGGACTGTTGCTGTCTGTTCTTCCTTTGTACTCCTTTGTACCTGTGTTGGTTATAGCTTTTTAATTCATTATAATTTTTTAATTGATTAGTAAAAAGGTCTTAATGCCGAAATTTGTCAAGAAATGGTTCGTTAGGGCAGGCCACTAATGCATATAGTAATTTGCATCTTCATTATTTTGAGAGTTGATATTTCAGCACAAGCAAAGCATCTTTCTGAAGTGGTAAGGAAGGGCGGCTGATGGAAGCACAAGTAGTCCAAGGAAACATTCCCTTCCCTGTGTGATGCTCTCTTGATGCTGCACAGGTTGGTGTTATGTACTCTTTTTGGACATAGGTTTCATCTCAGAATCTGATTATAATTGATGGCAAAAATCTTAGGTTTTAGGCTACAAATTTAGTATAAAAGGATTACTTTCTGAAGGCTCTGGTAACTTTTTTTTATGGTTTTAGCCTTTTATTTGGCGATTTCACATTTGGTGAGGCTATTTTAGTTCCAATTGGTCGCCAGATGTGCAGTTCCAATGTAGATAATATCCGATACCTTTACTTATGTTTTTGTTCTGTCGTCGATTTATGGTTTATTTACCGTATATCTCGGCAGATAAGTCGACCCCCAAATTTGTGTGAGTTTCATGGTTTTAGTTCATAATGGTTAATGGGAGTGTAAGACAACACCAAACTACCAAACCATCTGTGGTGAAACTTAGCTGAATGATTTATTGAAAATATTCAGTATTCATGGATTAAGGATCAACTAACCTGGTAACAGTTAAATTTAGTGCTAACTACCTTTCTTTTTGTATTTCCTGTTGAAAATTTACACTGTAGCGGAGCGTACACAGCACCGTCAAATGTTACAAGTGCATCACAATTGTATTGATTCTTTCGTTTTTTTGTGGTATAATAATTCTGAAATTTTACTGGTCTAATCAAAATTCATACCTCAATAATTTAATCACTGGAATTGTAGGGGTGTGTGTGTGTTTGATGATTGTGTTGCGTCATGTTATGTTTTGTGTTAGCGGCAGTGCCATACACGGGTTACTTTTTACTTTGCTATTCACCGCCAGTCATCGGTCATCACCAAACAACAAAGATGGTGATATAACATTTACAGGTATTCATTGTAAATCATTTGAATTACTGATATGTTATCAGCAAGGCATAGAATGAGGTAAATACAATATGTAGGCAATCATCTGTAGTGGTAGTTGGTAGTTTAACCAATGTAGATGACAGATTTATTTACATGTACTGTACGTGTGGTGTTGTGGTGGTGGGTGTGGGCGGTAGGTTTTAAGACTCCTATCTTTGTACCTGGTCTATAAGACGACCCTTGGTTTTTGGTGGTTCAAGTGTCGTCTTATCTGCCAAGATATACGGTAGTTATGTAAAATAAAAGTAATTTAATGAATTTAATATAAATTTTATTGCAAATCAAAGCATTAATTCTGCCAAACATATATAGCAATAGAATGCCAAAATTTTAACAAATATATGCATGTTTATTTGCCATGTCAACTGTTAGACAAAAGAATAAACCAAATATATGACCAAAATAACAACACTGATATAACTTTTCTGACATTGATATAAATATTAGTAATTTCCACACAAAGTGTTGAAAACAATCCAACAGTCAGAGCCTCTAAAAGTGTTACTTCTCTTTTATGATTACAACAAACATCTTTATTAAGTGTGACAAGTGTTGTGTTTGCTTCAATACTTAGATGGTCGGGCAGGTGCCAGCATTAGCATTGCCCACGTAGGTAGAATAGGCAAGATCTGTGTACTCTTTGTTCACACTGATGTTCCTCATGCAGCCCACATACTTCTGAGGGACAGCATCACCTCGGCGGTCGGTTAGGTAAGGCTGTGAGCCCACGAACAATGGGTTCTTGGTGTCGGTGGACGTGGCTCCAATCTTACCTGACACTGGGTCCGTGGTTTGCCCGTCAACAACTAGGATGACTATGTTTTTGCTCTTGATCACTGTTGATAAGAGTAAATATAGTGATTAGCTAGGAATGTCACCTTGTTTGTGATTAGTAGTGTGCAGGTTTGGTGTCACTTAAGCATGTTCAATGTGCCTACAGTGGAGTTTGATCAATGGTACTTCACCAAACTAGCATTATTATAGCAATGGATCAATGTTGGAATAGGATCACAAGGGACACATGCAGAGTCTTCATGTACATTACACTTGCTATCACCTAGCTTTGATATTTTTTTCTAATCTGGCAAAATGTAAGGATTTGTTTAGGGGATTCATTGATTTAGAGAGAAAGCATATGAAAGAAGTGATAGGACCGGGTTGTGGGTTGTTTTGAGATTGAAAATGAATAGGTGTTAGTTTTATTGAATAGCAGAGTATGTGTGAGAGTGTGAGACAGCGTGAATGATTGTTTTTTTAGATAGTGTTGTAAGGGAGGGTTAGTTTCTTCTCCCCTTGAGATCTAAAGGCAAAGATGCGAATGTATATGTATGTATGTAGAAGCCTTGTCTTGGCTACCCTCCTTTTTAAGTTGGATGTCAGCCTGGTGTTATTGGTGAACTCTAGTTAAGTTTGTTTAAAAGTTTTGAATTTGTACACTAATGTGGGTGGCACCGGACGAGAGTTTGATTAACTGAAGTTGAGGAATAGAATAGAAGAGTGAAAATGTAAAGTAGTAACTGGATAATTATGGGATTCAGAACATGCCCAAGAGAATTCTTTAACTATTCAAATATGTATGTATTTGCATTACCACAAAAGAAGCCCAATTATATCACCCTCTTTACTCTAGTATCTATTCAAAAATACTCCATAATGATCCAAGTTGTGAATGGAATGTGTACATTAAATTACATTGAAACTTACGCTGAACTGAGTGCCATTTGCCATCACAGAATGACCATGGTGATGGTGGTACGTAGGTGGTGGTGATGATTCCCTTCCCATTATCAACACTCAACTCCAAGCTTCCATTCCTGAGCTGCAGCAACACAAAGTCTCGCCTCCCGTGGACTGATGTAAGGACACCATTGATGGTACGAGGCTTGATTTCCATTGTCATTTCAAACACTCGCCCAACACTGAACCGCTTCACTGAAAAACAAACATCAAATAACTAAACTGCCTCAAACAAATGTCCTTATATATAATACACTCATGCCATTCCTAACACGGTTGTTCCTAATATGAATTCTTGTAATGTGATGCAGCATGATTTTCTCTCACACATACAAGTGAAGTGGGAGGACAAGGTGGTAGAGTACATGAGATAAAGGGAAGAGGAGAGGATAGAGCATGCAAGGAAGCAATATAAGGCCATGATTATATGTAAACTATGGCCTCAGCAAGAGTGCCTCCATCTCTCTTGCTATCCAAACACTCCCACCTTGCTTGTTCAATCCCTCCTCTCTATCAATACCTCTATCATGCATGTACTCCTTCACCCTATCCTTTCATCTTACAACTGACCTTCCTCTCCTCCTAGGATCCTCAATTTCACTCACATACACTTTCTAAACATATTCGTCATTTTCTCAAAATGACCAAACCACTTCTATTTCTTTTCACCCATTCCACTACACTACACTTCACTCCATTTGCACAATTTCCCATGTCCTATCTTTCATACAGGATTTAATTGCTCTCACCCTCTCATCTTGTCACACCACTTGCTCCTCTCAACAACAAACACTCTTGACTGCTGTGCCCCGTTTCATGTCCAAGTCCCTGATCAATATGTCAATGTTGGGACAAGAATACTGTCCCTTAACTTATTCTTGACCTCAATGGACACATAACTTCCTATCATATCCTTGTAAGTGATCCTATGACACACCTGCCTTTCACAGCACACTCTCCTTCCATCTCTTCAAAGCACTGTTCCCAAATGCTTCACTCTTTCACTTCCTCTATTTTCTCTTCTAGAATTACCTCACACCTTCTTACTGCTGGCACACTCGCCCTATAAGTTGTACTAAAGTCAACCACCTCTACTTCACTTCCTTCCTTTCATAAACTATCACTCTACTTTTCCCAGCTTCCAATTTTATACATACAATATAAAACTCATTAACTACACTCAAGTTTCTCTTCACTCTCTGCAAACAAGCAACACCGTGTCTGTCTCATCCTTAAATTCCTTCCAATATATTTTTTTTTATACTCTTACTGCTTCCTACTTACATTGAATTCTAAGATATTCATTCGCTATCCTGTCACTCTTTTCTTTTCTCTCACTTGACTTCCTCCTTTTACTTTCTATATATTCCCTTTTTCTTTCATTTTGATTTGCGGTTATATTTCTTTAAAGTGTTTTTTAACATGAATCCTCTTCTTTTTCCTCCACTGTTTCCCTATCCTCTAACTTTTCCTCCACTGTTTCCCTATCCTCTTCCCTTTACTCCACTGTTTCCCTATCTATCCTCTTCCATCTACCATACATTCCCTTTCTTGTTCCTCAACTTTACCACTTCCACCCCTTGACTCCCTCCATTAAATCCAAAAGTATATTTCTAAAGGTTTCAAAAGTCTCCTCAACATTTGCATCTCAATTCACATTCATTCTCCCATTCATCACTTCAGTTACTCTTCACTTATCTTCCTTTATTTATTTATTTATTCATCTGAGAACCTTTGTAGTACCCTAAGTCTCTTTCCTCTCCATTTACTTACTGCCTTTCTAAACTTCGTACTCACTTCTTTTCATTTTCATTAGTGTACAACCTTTGCATTCATCACATTTGCTTTCAACATTTTATTCAAAGTGAAGTCATTCCTGTTATTCATCTTTAATAACTTGTCTTCTCCTTGTATATTAGTGTATTATCTGGTGTTGAAAGAAGGTGTTGTTAGCTTGAAATAACCTCTTTTTACAACCCTCTTTCACTCACTCAAATCTCTCTCTAACACTTTCATTTATGTAATTCCAAAATTTAATCATTTCATCCTATCCTTTCTGTTTTTAAGTTTGCCGATGCATACACACACATGCATACACACACACACACACACACACACACAATCTGACTATTACAATGTTACCTTCCATCCAAACAAACCATCCTTCACTTATTCAAACTCACTCAGTATGACGTGGGACCTTAGCCCAACGCCAAAGAATATTCCCGGCTCCACGTTGCTGGAGCAGCGTTTCACTCCAAAGGCTTCGTGTTGGCCACTGATGCGCTCGTTGTTGAAGCGAATGTTCCTGAGGCAGCCATTGAAGGAGAGTTCTGTGTCTTCTGTGTTGGCACGGACCAGGTTTATCACTTTGGGGTCAATTCCACCATAGTAATAGGGAACCTTGGGATAAAGAACTCATTAGTTACCTAAGATGAACCCGACCGATGTTATTACCTGTCACTATATATATTATCTTCTGCCAAGAGTTTGCAGCAATTGTTGAACATGAGTTTCATCCCTTAATGAAACCCAACTTTGCATACCGTCCACTAACAATGAATGAGAAACATTACCCGGCCTATATTATCTTTTAACATCGACATCAAGAAAATGGAAACATTACTGATGCATTTTATCTTTTAACTTTGAGTACAAGAGAAAGAGTATCTATCCACCTGCAGATCAATGGAGTTACTTTCTCCCCTTGAGTTGCCATCAGCCAGCAGGAAGCCGTCCACATACAGTCTGCCGTCCTCTCCCTGGCGCTCCATCACTGCGTTGTGCCACTCCCCGTCGTTGAAGAAGTGTTCTGTCCTCATCACGGCTGCACCCGACCCAGTGTTGAAGCTGAACACCAACTGAACAAAACATTGGATGCATTTTATACACTTTTCATGAAACACAACTCTGAGAAGTCTAATTCAATTTCATAAGAGATATATAAAAAAAAACCCCAGGGATATGGTAACAATAATCATGAACATTATAACACAATTTCTTCAATATTGATACACAAACCAATACCTAGTACATGTTATGTCTTGTCCCACTGCAGAGTAACATTGAATGGAAATATTTGAGTTTCAATATGACCTGGTTTGGTACAACACAGCACTTCAAGCATATAAACACACTGTACACGATAATGACAACTGTACAGAGTGTTGTCCTGTTACACCTGCCAACACCTCCCAGCCTTCAAGACTCCACCACTGTTGTCTGGTGTCCAGTTCCAGCCTTGTTGCTAGTCCGTCACCACTACTGTTACACCTGTACTGCACTCTTTCCATTGTATATACACAAGGAAAGTTTGCATCTACGACTGCTTTGTGTGCCCCTTACATGGTGCAGTGAGACAAAAGGAGCAAGGAGCAAGCAAGCACCACACACCGAGATGGAGACAAGGAGCTAAGCAACTGCCCACCACAAGTACCAGCAACCTCCGGCAGAGTTGCTTACGGCACAGGTTGTTGACAAGCTGTCATTGTTGTTGGAGGTGCAGCAAACACAAGCAACAGAACACCACCGGGTGATGCAGAACCTCCTGTCACGTGTGTTGCCAACCCGTGATGGCACGAGTGACACTGAGGCCACTGAGGGAGCACCCACACCTTCACCCTCACCATGCCGCCACGTTACTGCTTGGCCTCCCTAACTTTGAATTGATGGTTGACCACAAGCCGCTAGTTCCCGTCCTAGACCACCACATGCTGGATGCAATAGTAAACCCTTGTATCCAGCGGTTAAAGGTGAAGACAGCACTTTACATATTCACCACCACCTGGCGTAAAGGTAAAGAGCACACACTCCCAGACACACTCTCCCGTGCGGCTTCAAACAAGGATGAGACACACTCACCATTTAATAGATAAAGCCTCCACAGGTTTCCCAGTAAATCGGCAAGATTTACCAGCTACCCTAAGTGACTACTGGAAGCTGTGTGAGAACCTGTCCACGGGACGGCCTGGTGTTATATGGCTCTTGGCTGGTCATCCCAACTTCACTCAGGCATCACGTCCTGTCCAGGTTACATCACTCCCACAGAGGTGTAGAGGCAACACAACGTGTGGTGGCCCGGCATCAACAGTGACATCACCAGCATGGTGCGTGGTTGTGACGCATGTCAGGAGATGCTGCCATCACAGCCCAAGGAACTGCTACCCTCGGACACTCTGCCGTCTCAACCCTTCAAGGAAGCCTCGGCAGATCTCTTCACACTCGCCGGTAAAGACTACCTGATATATGCTGATCCCATGGATGTATGGCTGTGCAGTGAAGAGTACGGTCGAGAGGTGATGCTGCAAACTACAATGAGGCTCCTGCATGACATCTTTAAGGACGTGGGCGTGTCAGCCCAGCTTCAGACTTTCTTTTTTTTTATCTTTTACCTGTGGCGCCGGTAGGCTTAATGGAGGCCTTAGATGGTCTGCCTCCGCCCGTTAGTAGTGCGGGTTAGATTTTTTAAGTGACACCTTGTTTCTTATTGAGAGGCTCATGCTGCCAGCGGAAGCTCCTCGCACATATAGCATTGCAATCCCGTCGAGGATAGTGTTATGGCAGCATGTGGGTGATCTTAGGCCACTCAGTGGTAGTAGCAAAGAAAAATGGCCAGCACGTGATAGGGCTTGAACGCGGGACCTTGAGCTGGTATGCCCGACCGCTAGCCACTAGGCCACCGCCTCCCCTAGACTAACGGGGGAGCACAGTTTTCCAGTTCTGCGTTCTGGTCCTTGGTCAAGAGATGGGGCATTAACCACGTTTTGCCTTCCCCAGCTACCCCCAATCTAACAGCCACACAGTAGCTTTCATGAAAAAAACAAAGCATCTCATCGTGAAGGTCTCCACAGCGGCTTGTGATGATAATGAGGCCTTCCATCAGGGCTTGTTGGAGCTACCAAACACACAACGGCCGTTCTCCATCCCAGATTCTTTATGGTGGTCCGCTGCGTACAGTCGTCCCAGTACACAGGCACACAGGTGTGCCTTCACTCCCGAGTGGCAGGCAGCCGATGAGGAGTGTGAGGCCAAGCTGTCTCTGGAGAGGGAGAGGGCACAGTGGTGCTACAATCACTCCTCCCGTGCACTACCACCATTACACATCGGCACCCCTGTATGCATACAGGACTGTGATTCTGTCCACTGGAACAAACTACGTGTGGTAGTTGGCAGCAGTAGTAAGCACTGCCATTACTACATGAAGGTTCCCAGCGGGAGGGTATTCCAAAGAAACCACCATTACCTACGCCCTCGCCCAGGAACGCTGCCAGCTTTGGCACCAGGCAAACCACAGGCTGCTCCACAGATAGCTGAACACCTCAGGGTGCGGTTCTCGTACCCATCACCAACTACACGGCGCCCAAACACTCATGAATGCAAGCGTCTGGACTGCCTCATCCTTTAACCTCCTTCCCACCCTGGGATGTACGGAGTGTTGTCCTGTTACACCCGCCAACACCTCCAAGGCTTCAATACTGCTTTGAGTGGATGGCGAGCCACCACTGGTGCTGGGTGTCCTTCCACTACGGGGCCGCTGGCACCTGGCAACGCTAGCACAGTGCTCCTTCCAGAGGGACACAGGCCCCAAGAATTATCAAAAGTAAAACCATTGGTGATGTTGTGCACCCCCTCCCCCCCCCTGTTACTTAGTAGTACTCTTTGGAGTATATTAAAGGTGTGCATGAAGGCGGGAATGAGCTGGTCTACCATTTCAGTATTGATAAACGCGATTACTTTTAAGTTATCCTTCTTGCATCCTAAAAGTAACTGAAAAGAAAAATTAATAAAAATTGCAAACAGCATTACAAATTTATGTCTTACCTTGCCATCCTTAATATAGAAAGTAATGTAATCTTGATGAGAGCCATTTGAGGCGTAGAAAATAATACTGTTATTAGAAGACGTTTTGAAACCAAACGAGAACTTGAAGTCTCCGTTTGCGCTGCCCGGCAGAACTTGGAATTCAATCCTGCTGTTACGTTTGCTTCCTGAAAAACACATTTCCATATCAAATGTTTGTTGCTCAAAGATTGCCTCTCTAAACAAAACAAAATGTGTATTAATAGTATTTCAATGCTATATACATACTTTCATTATTTTTGGAACATTCAATGAATAATGTCAATAATCACTTGATTCCTAACAACAAAATGTGACATTGTCGAGAACATCCAACATTAATGGTAAGTTCATCTAACCACTTGGAACTTGGAACTTTGGTTAGAGGTAATGGTGTGCATAAAAACCTTTCTTCCTTGTTTGAAACTTTAACATTTTATTACACTAACAAGCATTACTTTGTATGAACAACTGATTGATCCTGTTGAGTGCGTGCTTGTGTGTTGGAGTGATACACTTGATGAACAGTACAGTCCATGCAGGTTAACAATTCATCCTCACCACCACCAACACTAACACCACCACCAACACCAACAACACCAACACCAACACACACTCAACTCGCAACACAATCAACTTATAACAGTTATGATGGATTACTTCTTGCATAACAAAAACATAGTCATCAAAACTTAGTTATACAAAAATCAAACACCAACTGCAAAAAAATATAAAAAAATAAAGTGTTTTTGGTTATCAAAATAATCAAAGAAACAAACAACCAAATTTGTGTGAATACTGAAGTAGGTGAGCACACAATTAGTCCATTGAAAAAGTTATAATCCAAGACTCCCACTCACCAAAGTTATAACCGTTGGGGTCATCTTCATCTAGGGGTTCAAAATTAACAGGTGATTCACAGGCAACAAGGATTGGTATATCAGTAGTATTAAAGTTTTACTACAACATAATACTGTCATGTCTCACACTACTTCAATGATGTCTACTTTTGTACGTCTCACTATGAATCCGCTGGCCCGAGTTTGATCTCGGACAAGGGTAATTGGCACACAGCTCACCCAGCTGTTCATCCTCCCAAACAGGTTGGTGGATGAATGGGTGGTTACGGTAACCTGGGAAGGTAAACTGTGGAAACTCAGATGTCACAGTGGCCCTGTGTCCCGGGGTAACAGATTACTTTCCACCACAGGCTCAAAGGCCAATGTGACGGGAGATGAACACACGCGTGCGCACACACACACAGCTACAGTGTGTAGACACATGATTAAAGTTATTTTGAAGTTTTCACCCACTAGTTTGTACTTGTTCCTGTCCATACACTCTGCTCTCTCACTCACAGCTTCAATTCCAGTTTTTTATATCCTCATAATTATATTTTGAAATCAATGAGGTTCAGAAGATAACATTACTAAAACCATTACCTTTTGTTCTGAATATCATTCTAGCTGGACAGAGAATATCAAAAGTATTGTATTTCCTGTACTCACCAAATCTGTATCCCTGACTGAGGTCGATGTCTTCTTTTTGTGGCTCCACTGGCAGGGCACAGCTGTCCATGGACAGTGCAGCTTCAGTTGTCGCCTCAGTCACCACTGGACAAAATAGTGGCATTCATCTTCAACATTCTCAATTATATCCACTCAACAGGGACAACAATTCTTATCGTGAAATGACAAATAACAACTTAGTGGAAGTACTTAATAAGTATAGATAGTTATATAGACAATGTTTTCACTACGGACAATTTTTTAATTACTTTTCTCATGTACATTGAGCGACATCCAAGGAAAAATTAACCACAATATTAATTTAAATGGAACCAGAAACTATAACTTTAAGTGTTTTTAAAGGGGATCACAGTACATCTTAGTACAGTACCTTCAAGTTTTAAAGGAAAGTTTCTTATATATTTCTTGATGAATACCAAAATGCCATACCTGAGTGCATTTCCATATTACCTCACCTCAATCATTTCATTTATCAATACCTGGTGGAATATAGACTGTCGTAGGTTCAGTAGTAGTGGTGGTGGTGGTAGTAGTAGTGGTGGTAGGAGGAGTATGGGGTCTGTGGTAAGGAGTGGGCTCAGGGGAGGGAAGCTCTTCAGCCTCAGAGTCTGTCTCCCACGAAGGTAACTGTGCAACGATGCGAACGTCTTGTTCTGTAGTGTTGGTGCCGCCTGCGTCTTGGTCTGATTAAGTACCAGCACCACAAAGGCACAACAGAACAAGCACAAGGCAAAGCAAAATTATTAAGTTGGAAGATAAAGATTCTAAGTCCAGCCATGAAGTGAAGGAAAGCTTGTGTCATTTTTTATATTTATGTAAGAAGGAAAAGGTTATCTTAGTACAGAAAAGTTGCAACATGTATTTTTTTATATTTATGCAAGAATGGATAGGTTATCTATCCCTTAGCACAGAAAAGTTGCAACATAAAGAGAAAGATAAGCGTTAATTTATTTTCAAGGTAAAAATACCATTGGAAGTTTGTTTTAGAATGACATGAGAATCATTGACTTGCTTTCACTTCAAGGCAGCGTCAGCACCACTAGTGACCTCCAAGCCTACACGCAGCTACCCTTTGGTGGGCATAGAAGGAGTCAGCTTGTGAGCATAAACACACATTTATCAACACTCTACAAGGAGTATCATTTGCTGGGAGTTGATGCAATTTATATACTAAGAAAAATAAATAAAATAATAAGCATGCCAAAGATAAATTTAAGGGCACAACAGGGTATTAGATCTATAATTTGTGTTTAACTTGTTAAGATACACTTCACAGGTGATTTCCTTGCCTCTAATTGATTGGCTGAACTTATTACTACAAATATTTAGTTTATCATTAGTTTTTGATTAATATCTTTTTTTTTCCTTCAAATTGACACCTGCCTCCTCTATCTAAACTTTTATTCAATGCTCTTCTAACCTATGCTCTTCTAACCTATGAATATTCTGCAGTCCATTGTTCAAAAACCTACACGAGTATTTAGTGATGGAGACGAGTAACCGAGAAAGGAATGTTAACCTGCATGTGTTATAGTGACTCTCAAAGCAGGTCACGGGGATGAGTGGCTCAGTGGTGCAGTGCTTGGCTTGTGACCTAAAGGTTGTGAGTTCGATCCTGGCTCATGGCAGCTTCTTGGTGAGAGGGGCAGCACTCTCGTTAACCCTAGCAGAACTAATATATATATATATATATATATATATATATATATATATATATATATATATATATATATATATATATATATATATATATATATATATATATATTTTATATATATCACAAACCGTTGGCTTTACAGACAGGATGGACTTGCCTTGCCTGTTATTTGGTGTAGGTTTTTTTTAGATTTTTTTATAGTGATGCCTCAAAATTTTAAGTTCTTTCATGAATATGTTGAGAACGATGAGAGGCTATTGCTGCTAAAGCCTCAGATGCATGGAAACATTGTAATTCCCGTCTGAGGACAGTATGGCAGCAATTTGGGTAGTGTTTGGCCACTCAGCGGTGATACCAAAGAATAAAAAGTGGCCAGTGGATATCGGGGGATGGAACCCGGGACCCTAGGTTGCCATGCCCGAATGCTGACCACTGTACCACCGCCTCCCTAAGGTCTATAGATGCCTAGTTCAGGGGGATTATTTAATCACCTTTAATCAAAGCAGGTGTGAGTGAGGTGGTCTACCTCACACTACCATCTGATGAGTGACTACTAAGGTGTGAGGGTGTGTTGGTGTGAGGGTGTGATGTATATAAGTTTTGCCAATCCATTAAAGGCAAAGAGTTAAACTTGAACACATTATCTTAACGTGAAAAAGTAACTATGATAAAAATGAAATCAAATTATTAATGAAAGTTCTCTTTGAATATGAATACAAATAAAATAAAAACAAATTTGGATAAAAAGAAAATAGTACAAAATAAATGTTATACATCAAGTTCTACAAAATACTTCATCTGATGGAAAGGTGAATTAAATGATTGCTTGATGGAAATAAGGTCAACTTGGGATCAATTCCACAAAAACACAATGCAAAATTTAAAGTTAATAATAATATTTTAAAAAAGCATTTAAATTAGCAAACTAAGTATACACTAAAAGCACATAAGAGAGCCAGTTAAGTGTGTTAGTATGTAGTGTGTGCTTGGTTTGTACCTGTAGTTGGCTGTAGAGTGAAGGATGTGCTCTTCTGTAGCGGACACTCCTGTAGCATGGCGTTGAAGCGACTCTGACTCTCGACAAAGTTAACAATCTTGCCGTTGAGTGTTGCGTCGCCAATGCATCCAATGAAGTGCGTGGTGGTGGCTGAGGTGGCGGCCAACATCTTCATGTCCGCCACACCACCAAAGAACACCGGACCATCAAAGCGCACTGCCTGCTGTGGCACCTGCACTCTGAACACACAAAAACACACACACTCAACTCAACATCACTAAACAAACAAATGGAATATGTACCAACCAATATTTCTACCTACATTTTCCATTCTAAGTACAATGTCATCGTATGTAGTACAGCATTCAATACATTGACACTTTGAGTTGAGTTACCTGTAGCTTCTGTAGTCGTCAATGTCAAGCCGCAGCTGATTGTATTCCCGAGTGGCGATCACTACGTGCCACTCACTATCATTGTACTTATCATGGGACCCTGAATAAAATTAATGATTAAAAATACATTATTTCTATCACACAACATTCACTGAAGAACATGTAAAATTTATAAATCATCCTGCATCCTATACACAACCGTGACATTGTTTTACTACCTTTATTTCATCATAAATGGAGTGAGTTGCATCCTGTCTTATTAGAATCACTCACCCGTCCTCAGCTCTCCCCCCGGCGCGTCTTGCATGATGAGACCACCACCAGTAAGAGAAAGGGACAAGTAGGTGTCCAGGTTTTGTGTGGCTGCATAAAAGATCAAACCATCAGCCTTCTCAGTCTTGAACTTGAACACAAGCTGAAGTCCACTCCCTTCTGGGCTGTCAAACTGTACATACCCGGGAGCATGTTCCTCCCAAGACACTAGACTTGCAACCTGGACAAAAAAAATATGTGTGAGAGAAAAAACTTGCAGGTGGAAAACTATTTAGTACAGTGTCTTTTTTTTTGTCTAGAATACGTGAAATAGGAATATAGAGCCATTACAAAACTGTTGAACTCACCTGGATGGGACAGCCACGTGCTGTACCAAGAGTCTCCTTACTCTTGGAGAGGTCAACAGTGTTGCTGTCAAGAATAACACCATCAATGCAACCATTGAAGTCCCTATTAGTGACGTCAACAAAGTCGTGTTCACCCGGGAACCCACCAAAGTACATGGTGTCGGGTACATTAGAGAAGGACTCTGCTCTGCCCGGTGAAGACTCTTGACTCACTACGTCGGAATCAATCTGGTGAAAGGTGAAAACAAATAAATAAGTAACACTAAAGTAGTATTGGCAAAACATTTTCAAAGATGCATTTTATTTGAAACACAAACACTGAAGCTGACAGTGGTATATTACAACCATTTATAAACACTGAAACAGTATATGAAGTTACATAATAATTCAAGACATTTGTATCAGTGTAACAAACCTTAAGCAGTCCTTGCTTCCTGTCTCGGGCCACCTCCACCAAGTGGAAGTGTCCATTATTATAAGCGTGTTGTGAGCGCATGATGGCCGGCCCTGTGCCAAGGTCAAACTGGAACACCACACGACCTGCCTCCGTGAACAAGGCAATGTACTGACCCTGGAGGAACACACGGAAAGGGGTGAGTGCAAGGTATTTACATTTTTTTTTCTAAAGGTTATGAATCAAATTTGTCTCTCATAATAAAGCATATGGAAAAACAATAAACAATTGGACACACCAACCCAAACAACAACACTCTTGAGCAACACTCACCGGTGCTCCAGTGATCATGAACAGGATTCCATCTTCAGCGTAAGTCTTGAATTTCAGCTGAAGACCAAACCTTTCAAATCTGTATCCAGTGTCTAGTGCAGCATATCCATCGCCATTAAATCTCAGACCAGTCACAGGAACCAAATTCACAAATGTATTCCTGAAGCAAAGATAATGTTCATATAATCTTACACTGACCCATTCATCCCAAACTGGAGTCATCATTACATTACCTGCAAAAGTATCATAAAGGTGGCAAAGGTGAAAACCAAACCACTCTACTTTCAACATTTCTATAATTTGATGAAAAAAAAACAATCCATAAAAAAAAAAAATCATGTAATTCATCTTGTAACAACTATTCAATATAAGAAATGAAGTTATGAGAAAATACACAACAAACTCAAATAGTTCTCCAATATTGAAGTAGAAGAGTGTGACCCACCTTTCTAATGCACCTCTTTGGTAGTTGTTGTTAGTGCCATTGGACATGAAGTTCCACAGACCAATAAACTGATCATTAAGATGCAGGTCTTCTATCTCACCATCAAAGGAGGTGCTAAGGATGCTGCTGTCCACTTCCACTCCTGCTGGGATGCCACCAACAAAGATCTTAGTGACTTTGGAGTCCAGATTGAAGAGTGAATACCCTCCTGGAAGCACTTCTTCTATGGGCTCGGTGTTCACGCCCTCTTGAGACACAGTTAGCATTACTAACTTCCCGGTCCTGGAGAACACAAAGTATCAATTATTCAAAGATGCTTCAAGTTTGTGTAATATAATAAAACTAAAACTGACAATGGTTGTTTTGATTCTCTGAAAAGGTAATTAAATACACTGTAGCCTCACCTTTCTACCATTATTTTAGTCCACTCATTATTAGCCACAAAGAGCTGGTCGTAGGTGACTGTGTGAGGCCCGGCGCCCAGGTTCATGGTGAGGCGAACGTAACCATTCTCTAACTCAAGGGCAAGGAAGTCGTCAGTGGTGGTGCGACGCATGCGCTGGTGATCCCCGACTGGTGTTCCCATGAAGAGGATGAGTCCAGACGGTTGGTTGGTGTTGATGAAGGTCGACACCTGTACCAAGGGAAGACCTGGTGTTCATCTCACACTAATCACTTGGCTTCGGTTAGGTTAGGATCTTATATGACTTTTGGAATGTAGATAATGGAATTCTATATTATCGATTTTATGATGTTCTTTAGAGGCATTACTAACTATTGTCTTCTTTTTTTCTTTTTTTGTAAATTCTTTCACTATCATTATTGGGTTATTTTATTTTAGAAATTAAGTTATTTTTGTATTAGAATCGTTATGTGTTCTTGGAAGCTTGCTGTCAATCTGGCAATGTCTCGAAGTAAAATACTTATTGTATTAATTCTTGGACTAGAAATATGTACACTAAACTTCATCTGAAATAATCATCAAATTGGTGAATATCAACATTTTTTTTTCACCTTTGTTGATGTTGAAGCCTTGGTCAGGTCACTTGGGTTGACCACTTCCACTGTGGTGTTGGGCAGGAAGGCCACGCCCACCTTGATCTTGTTGGTCAGCTCTCGGGTCTTCTGGATGGTGAGGCGCAACTTTTGTAGACGTTCACTCATGTCTATGCCCATCGTCTGTAACTTTTCCTTGTGAGGGCGGAGGCGCTGGGCCACCTCCCCGGCCCTTGGCAGCTGCTGCTCGGCACTCTCCACTACACACAAAGAAATAAAGTTTGTGGTGTTGCATTTCATCAGTGGAAGCAAGTGGCTGGTTATCATTTGTAATTTTTGTCATCTTGAAGGATTGTTACACTGATCTATTTCAGGACCCAATATTAGGACATGCCAGTCATTCTTTCCTCTCATAATCCTTGCAAGTGATCCTATGACACACCTGCCTTTCACAGCCTTCTCGCTTACTTCTCCTTCCATCTCTCCATAATTGCACAACACTGTTCTCTACTCTTTCACTTCCTCCATATTCTCTCCTCCTACAACTACCTTACCTTCCAAGTGCTGCTACACTTATCCCATAAAATGTACTCAAGTCAACCACCTCTAATTCCCTCCTTCCACAAACTATCAACTTACTTTTCCCAGCATTCATTTTTACCTTCCTTCTCTTACATACACTATAAAATTCACCTTCCACTCTCTAAGCTTCTCTCTCTTCATTCTTTGCAAACAACACAGTGTCATCTGCAAACTAACAAGCATGCCACCACTAACCACTAACCAACCCATGCCATTCATCTTCCTACCTTGTACCTACACTTCCTACATTACCTTTCATTTCTCTCCTACATAAACCAATCCATAATAAAAACAATCATTGCGCCATCACACATCCTCGGCTCACTTTCTCGCTTACCCTCACTCATATACACAGTGGAGGGAATGAAGGAGTGGCCACGGTAAGGCTGAACTTCTTAGTACTTCAAATAACTATTGTAAGATGCATAAGGTATGTACAAATGTAATAAGGAGGAGGCATTTCTTTCCCTTTACTGTTTCCTTCAATACGGTCAAGTCTCACCTGACTCGTATGCAAGATTGACGGCTGTCTTGACTTCAGCCACATTCTTCAGCAGGATCCGGGAGTCCTCTGCAGCCTTGGGGAGCCGTTCCTCCACCTCAGCAATGCTCCGAAGGGTGATGTCAGCTTCCTCCCTCGACTCTGAAGCTTTCTCCTTAAGAGCTGCGGCATTATTTGAAATGGTCTCCATGTCAAGATTGTTGAGGTGGCTGAAAAGATCAATTGTAATGCACTAGTTCTGTTTGAATAGCAATCCTGATTTACTTACAATTACGTACACAATATTAAGGGAAAAATCTTCATTTGTCATTTATCTCTCTCAACTTTCCCCTCTATAAAATTGCACACATCCTTGCACGTGTCATCACCTAAAATATAATTACAACACATCATTTATTCTTCACATTCATTTATTTTGTTCATCAATTCAACAAATCATACTATGCAAAAAGAGCCAAATATAAAAAAAATATGAATACGACAAATAAAGCTTTGCGTCAAGGACTGAATATAAACAATGTATTAGCGAGGCAAGTGTTCCCTTCCCACACTGAACCTTACATGCTGATGATCTCCAGTGTGTCGTTGGTGTACCGGTTCATGTCACGCAGCGTCTGTGCATCAGCTTCAGCACGCAGCAGCTGAGGCCGCAGGTTCCTCTCCACCTGCTGCATACGTGTTGCTGCAAGGCCGTGCTTGGCCTCAGAGATCTCATGTGAATCAGCAGCCCAATCACTCACACCGGCTGACATTTCCACAGCCTAAAGAAGACAGAATTATATACATACAAGGGCCTTTAGGCGTTGAAATCATCATTAAACAAATTCATACCAATTTTAAGTATAGTAGAATTGTATTCATGTGAGCTATATGGAGTGAGGACATGTAAGTTAAGTTCACCTCCACTAACCTCACTCCTTTAACTATCACCGGCAAGTTTGACCACCGGCGATCAGTTTAACAAGAACCAGCTAAGTTAACTACCAATGGCAACGGTAACCAAGTGATGCCGGCTCAACAGGACAACACAACTCTGCCCTTCCCTTCCCTCCCCTTCCCTTCCCTCTACATGGCATGACTAGGCCTCACACACCTCTCCTCCCTGAACACACTTGGACTTCACTGGGCCCACACCTTACCTTACAAATATCAATCAGCTTACCCTGGCAGCTGATAACTTTGCAGACAGAGAAATGTTGTAAGCATCATCAATGGCCAACACAATGTTCTTGTAGGAATTAGCTGCATGAAGAGCATTTTCTGCCGCTTTTCGGGTGTCTTGCAGGAGGCCGTCCAAACTCTGGGCCTGGGTGTGGAAGGGAATTCATTTGTTACTACATTTTATACATATTTTATGCAATATCTTACAGCGAAATCTTTATATTGCAAAGTTAACATTTCGGAAAGTACAGCTTGAGTATAAAATATTACTGTCTTGTTTTACTAATAATAGTAGTAGTGGTGGTGATAGTGTTGGGAATGGATTGGTTATGGTAAGGATAACAGTGTCTTGTTTTACTAGTATGCTACACCTTGGGTGTAGCATACTAGTAAAACAAGACACTGTTATCCTTACCATAACTAATCCATTCCCAACACTATCACCACCACTACTACTATTACTACCACCACCACCACCACTACTACTATTACTACCACCACCACCACCACTACTACTATTACTATCACCACCACCACCACCACCACCACCACCACCACCACCTACCCTTTGTTCCAACACATGTGCGTGGATCTGTGTTTTCTGTGCAGGTAACTGAGCCTCCCGCAGTTCCTCCATTATTACCACCACGGAGTCATTGAGTGTGGTCTTAACACTGCGTAGATGCTCCACACCTCTCACTACAGTAGACACATAGTGGTAAGTATTTTATCATCATTAATTAATTGATTTATTTCAGGTTTAGGGTGGTCATTATTCCTATTACCCTTCCTCATATACTGTAGTTTTATAAATATGTTCCTTAAGAAAGAAGTAAGAGTCCAATCCAAAGCAAGTTTCTTTTCTGTATTACATAAAAAGATTATATAAAGTGTATATTAATACCGTGAATAGTTACCCAGAAAATTATAGTTGTCGGTGGAGTTGATATGATTGTCTTTAGCTTCGTTAACGAGGTCGTTCGCTTGCCCATTGTTCCCTTCGGCCTGGCTTGACAGAATGCGGATCTCGTCCAATTTCTTCTTCAGCACCTGGTACCTGAAGGAACACACTATTTTTTACACTAGTTCACTATTACACATTATTCAAACTCTTTACGATCTGATATTTTTTTCACTATTTCACCCTATTTAAATAAACTCTTTATGCTCTGATATTTTTTTCACTATTTTACACTATTAAAACTCTTTACACTGATATTTTTTTCACTATTTTACACTATTCAAACTCTTTACAATCTGATTATTTTTTTTCTTTTCCGTACATGATGGCGATGGAGAATGACTTTTGCTGCATAAAAAACATTTCATTTATTTTATGTTTTGATACTATGATGTTTTAGCCAGTCCTATATAGTGTGTATTTGTGCATGTCATTCTGATATAATCCTTTTCCTTCCATTATCTCTCTATGGAAGTGAACCAAAGTATAGTTTCCTAAGTTCAAATTCTCAGTCCCACACTAAACTCTTATTACTACAGTACTATTTTAACTATTATAGAAAAATATATATAAATCAATTTTTCTCCTTGCATTTCTTCGTCCTCTGCCTCTCATTCCTACTCTTCCTTCATTGTTTATAGGAAAAGGTTGAAGAATCTACACATTATAAGCTGGCATCAAACCTTAAATAATGGAGGAATTGATAAAGAAAACATTGTAAAAACCATAACAACATAATGAAGAAGTGAAGTCACATTTAAACACAAGAACGATGAATAAGATAACATAATGGTATCTATGCTGCTAACGTACCCTAAGTTTTTGTTGTTTTCAATGATATCTTTGGCTTCCTTTAACTTGTGCTTTGCTGTTTGGATGTGTTCAATCATCTCCATCACCATGTCTTCAAAGGTCTTAAGGCGCTGTTCATACGTCTCAACATCCTGATTGTGGTTCTAGGAAAGATGGAGAAAGGCCTAAAATTCCACTGTAAAGTATAAAATTATTAACAAAGAAGTGACTAGTTAGTACATAATTCAAGGCCTTTTTTACTGTACAAAAAATCTATCTACTTATCTATCATTACTTTCTATATAATCAAAATATAAGAAATGTCTCATAGATAGATGTAACTAAGTCTCCTCATCTTTACAATGCTGAAGAAGCCTTGCAAGTTCTCCAGTAAATCCTTCGCCATTTCTAGTTCCAATTCCACGTCTTCATTTTGTCCGCCAAAGTCCCTTAGTTCCATCTCGGCCACAATGGTTTCGGCCTCATGGATGGCTTGACCCAGCTCAGCTCCTACGGATGTTTCAGGTCAAAGGTGAAGGAAAATGAAAATAACAATGGTGGTTGTATAGCAGACTGCCTTAAAAAACATAGAGTATATGCATTTTATACTTTTAGCTTTATACATGTACAGTTTTAAAAATGTGTAAATGTGTTGTATACTGTAGTTTTACATGTATATCCTGTAGTTTTATAAGTTATGTTCCTAAGAAAGAAGTAAGAGCCCAATCCAAAGCAAGTTTCTTTTCTGTATTCCACAAAAAGTCTACATACAGTATATATTTTTATTATTATCATAGTCTGAAAGAAAGGGAAACCGACTTATTTCGAGAACTTAATCTAAATTCAAAACTTCACACAAAACACAATCATTCCTGTCTCACCAGCGCCAGTCTCAAGTCCGATGACAATATCGTTAATTTCTCTAATAATGGTCCGGATGAGTATGAATGCAGCCTCCACGTGTTCCTGCATCTTCAGGCCATCAACATGCACCTGGTAGCCCTCCTCAGCAGTCACTCCAGCACGCTCACCCACAATACGAGTCTGGGGAAGAAAGCGGGATTTTTTTTTACATATTTTTGTTGTCCCTTAGCCGGTACCTTTAAAACATGATATAACTATTAGACACTCTTCTACACACCAAAATTGCACATATGTAGTTTATTTTCCAACACCACTTTTCTACTAATGAGATGAGAGCACACCACCAGTCTAGGGTAGAAAGTGATCACCACATCGTTAAACTATTAGACACTCTTCTACACACCAAAATTGCACATATGTAGTTTATTTTCCAACACCACTTTTCTACTAATGAGATGAGAGCACACCACCAGTCTAGGGTAGAAAGTGATCACCACATCGTTAAACTATTAGACACTCTTCTACACACCAAAATTGCATATAAGTAATCTTCCAACACCACTTTTCTACTCATGACACACCCAAAGGCACCTAAAAGCACCTGAAGCCACCCACCTGAGAAGCCAATATCTGTGCTTCCTTCACAAGAGAAGCCAGAGGATCGTCCACAGTATTGGTCTCCGTCTCCGAGAAGTCAACGAAGCGAACATCAGGTTGAAGCTGGATGACTGTGGAGTTAATGACATCAAGCCGCTGGTGGAGGAACACACTGTAGGCAGCACTCTGGGGAAGACAAACCAACCAAGGGTGTAATGACCTTGTATGATGGCTGTGTAAAGGTAATACCAATGTAGCATGAGAGGAAAGATAAGGTGTGAATGATTTTGTATAGGTTTGAATGAGTGGAGATTCGAGAAGTTTATACGAGTCTAATATCTTATCAAACACTTCAATTACTGTAGCGTGAGAGTGAAGACAATGGGTAAATGATTCTTAATAAGTTTGAATGAGTGGAGATTCGATAAGTTTAAATGAGTCTAATAACTTATCGAATATTTCAATTACTCAAAATTCCCCTTTTTTTTCATATTAAATAATTTTCCAGCTGTTCATCTACCAGTTCCTTATCTCCATCACTCCTGTCCTGTTCACAAAGGTGTCTGTAATACTGAAATATCACAAGAGGTCAACAGGTTTAAGTTACATACACACCTTGAACTCATTAATGGTGGGTTCAATGAGGTGGGAAAGTTGATCAGTTGTGTCGAGGAGAGCGTGGACGCACTCACCACACTCTTGACACCCATAGCCGGCCACAAGCATCCATCTAACAACACCAACAGTTTGTGTGTATCAATGCTCATTAACTAATACTCGGTGTCACAAAAAATACAATATACAAGTCAATTAAAACACGATATATTTTCAGGTATTTAGGTGTTGATAAATTGGAAGAAAATATGATCATAACCTGTTCATGAAAATTAATAGATATAAATTAATTCTTATATTAATCTTTCAACTTGAAGTGACATATTGTGGCTTGAGATGCCTACCTGTATGGGCATCCTTCACAGCTTTCACCAATCACTCCCGGCAGACACTGGCATTGTCCTGTCTCGGGGTCACACCCAACGCCGATGCTGAACCCTTCACGACACACGCAGTCTGGACAGGGAGGAAAATAAATATAAATCATACATCACCATACAACTCAAACTTTTACATACAATACCTTAATTAACTCTTCATACAACATTTTATTATTCACTTTTTGGTATTATGGACTCTTTAACACACAAGAAATCACACATTCTTCATGAAATGCTTGACCATATACATACTTCACTCAAATGTCAATTTCGGACACATTTCTCAATATAGAAAAACAATGTTCAAGTTAGTAGAGCCAAGACAACACAAGTTATAGCACACCAATCAATGAACGAAGCAATGATATCAGTGTTGTTGTTTTTTTTATAACATGAAAAGAGTACTGGCCAAGGGACAACAAAAATACATAAAAAAAAACAACCCTTGCTTACCTTGACATCCGTTATGAGTGTAGTTCCAGAAGCCCGGGTGGCACCTGTCACACCTCTGTCCCGTCACACCATCCTGACACTCACACTGTCCCGTCTCCTCATCACACTGGTCCCTCACAGACGCCAACCCACACTGGCAAGGCTGACAACCCTAAACAAAACACAAACCATACCACTCACTCAACATACAATCATTTATAATCTAATCAAATTTAATAGAATTTATAAGAAATGAGGTTTTAGCTATCATTATCATTATTATAATATGACCAGAACACAATTGAAACCATACAAGATTTTGAATTAAGAGAATTGTTTGCTCAATAAGAATTACTCTAAACTAATGTTCAAGTAAGATAGGTTGGCAGTGAAAAATTAATGCATTGTGTCTCCCCTCACCTGGCAGGAAGCAAAGCCCCAATGGTCCCTTGCACAGCGGTCACAGTCCTCGCCGTCCACATTCTCAAAGCACTCACACTCCCCGGAGAAATGCTCACAATTGCGCGTTCCACACTCATCACAGGAACAGCCTGGAACACAACCAATACACTTTAGTATTGACAATCTGACATGTGGGTTGTACAAGGACTGAGAAAAACCATAACTATCCAAATGGTCAAACAGAGGAATTAAATGGAGATGATCATTCACTCTGTTCTTTAGGAGGTAAGGATGACACTGCCTCTGCCTGAGTCTCACCTATGCCGTACTCAGACCACCTAAGGTAAGCCTCTCCAAAGCCTTCCGCATCAACACGCTGCCTCTTCCTCCCTTGGTACCCTCCACCCCTGCCACGGGAAGGAGTGCCAGGGTGTCTGTCCCTGCCACGGGAAGGAGTGCCAGGGTGTCTGTCCCTGCCACGGGAAGGAGTGCCAGGGTGTCTGTCCCTGCCACGGGAAGGAGTGCCAGGGTGTCTGTCCCTGTCACTTCCTCCCTTCCTCCTCCCTTGGTCATGCCGATCCCATGTGGCATAATGGGTGAAGCCGGTGGAGGATTCAATCAAGGGTGGGATGGTGTTGGGTGTGGAGGTGTGGGTGGCCGGTCTCCTTGGCTGGGATTGTCTGTGACGGTGTGAGGTTGTGTGTTGATTGTGTGAGGTGGTGTGTGTGGATCCTGCTTCCTGTCTTCTGCCCAGCGCATGTTGCTCTCTTGAAGTTGTAGATAATCTGGATCCACTTTGTTGGTAAGCGTTTGGTGAAAATATAGTTATGTTTGCTCTTTGTGCATTGTTCCCGTATTGCCTCCAGTAGGTGTTCAATGGCCTGTAAGTGTCATAGCGGGATTGGGCTGAGGAAGACCTGTGCTGGGGGTGTGTTTGTGACAACGACCCGGCGTCTGTCCTGGAGTGGGGGGGGTTGGTGTTGCAAGTGACGTGACATCGAGTGTGTGTGGGGTTGTGGGATTGACACACGGAATCAACCACCACCAACACAATCAGCGGCAGCACAAAGCAGCGTAACATTCCTGGTGCTCAGTCCATGTTCTGAACACACACTGACCCGCCTCTGCCTCTGTGGTGCCTGTGTGGTGCTGGTCTCCAAGGAAGGTGACATTATCTAGTGAATCAGTTCTTAGCCTTATAAGGAGTTTTATCAATTAACTTTGGATAATCAAAAATACCACAATGCTGTAAGCATTTCATAGTTTTGTCAACCACCTTATAATAATAATATAATAATTGAGGAATAAATATTAATTATTCAAATACATAGACCATGTGGCAACAACAAGGTTGGTGTTGGTGTTGGCTCTTGTCTGGCATCAAAGCTATAAATATCACACCCACATTTCTTGGCATTTCTCAGTAAAACTGGTTTTGTGGTTTAATGTTATCTTTTAAATCCTTATACATATTGGGATAAATATCTTAGTATCAAATATATTCATAATTTTGCACCCAAAAGATGATTATGATTAAAGCAATTAATAATATAATATTTTAGAGAAGAACAGGACAAGATGCAAACTAGGAGCAGAGTGGCAGGATGACACTTTTCCATTATCACAAACACAAAGTAAAAAGCATCAAATTAAGAAATCAATTTGATATCATTCCCCCAACACATGTTAAAAGTGCATCCCAGTATTCATGTTTACATTCCTCCGCTCAGTGACAGTGACAATGACAGTGAGTGACAGTGACAGTGACAGTCATGGATGCTGGGGTTGAATAACGGTTCTATCTACATTCCCCACAGGACTGCATCACAAAAACAACAACACAGGAAGAGGGAGAGATAGAGAGCACCTCAAGCGTGGGAGGAGGTGCACATGGCCCATTGCCAGCCCCACTAACATTATATATAGCACCACACTCACACTTCCTGTTGATGTCATACCATCCTGCCAAAACATCAATCATGTACACCCTATATACCAACCATTACTATACACAATTTCCTATAATGTTTATCTTTAAAAATAAATAAATAAGAAAATTAAAAACTGACAAACTGAAAATGCTAATACACCGCAACAAATAAATAACCTTGAAAATTAATTTGATAATATAATAAGAACAAAATACGATTTAGAAGAGATAAGGGAGACGAGTATGATATAGTTTATTTGGACTTCAGTAAAGCCTTTGACAGAGTACCCCATAGGAGACTGTTAAGTAAAGTCAAGGCTCATGGCATAGGTGGGAAGGTACTAGAGTGGATTAGGGGATGGCTTACTAGTAGGGAACAGAGGGTACAGATTAATGGGAAGAAATCAGAATGGGATAATGTCACTAGTGGGGTTCCACAGGGATCAGTACTAGGACCATTGTTATTCATAATGTATATAAATGACTTAGAGACAGGAATAAACAGTGATATCTGTAAATTTGCCGATGACACAAAGATAGGAAGACCGGTAAAGAATATAGATGATGGTAGGATGCTGCAGGATGACTTAAATAGGCTGTACGAGTGGTCAGAGAAATGTCAGCTGCAGTTTAATGTTAACAAGTGTAGCATTATGAGCGTAGGTAAAGGTAATAGGCCTGTAGACTACACATTAAATGACACTACCTTAGGAAGGTCATATAGTGTGAGGGACTTAGGAGTTCAAGTAAGCAGTGACTTGCGCCCCAGGGAACAGTGTATTATAGCTAGAAATAGGGCCGACAAGATACTGGGATTTATTGGTAGGTGTGTGACAAATAGGAGTTCTGAGGTCCTTCTGAGGTTGTATTTAGCGCTAGTTAGACCCCACCTAGATTATGCAGCTCAATTATGGTCCCCTTATTATAGGAAGGATATAGGCTCATTGGAGGCAGTTCAGAGAAGAATGACCAAGATGATTCAGGGGCCGAGAAATTTACCCTACAAAGATAGATTAAAACGTTTTAATCTCCACTCCCTAGAGAGAAGGAGGGCAAGAGGGGATATGATTGAGGTTTTCAAACGGGTAAAAGGAATTAATAAGGGAAACATTGATCAGGTTTTAAAAATTAGTAGTCAGGATAGGACACGTGGAAGTGGGTACAAGCTAGAAAAACTTAGATTCAGGACAGACATAAGTAGATATTGGTTCACTAACAAAGTGGTGAACGATTGGAATAGGCTGGGTAGACACTTAGTAAGTGCTGAGTCAATAGGTAGCTTTAAAAGACGGTTGGATGAGAGTATGGATAGGGATGACAGGTGGGATGGCTAAATATTGGATTATTCCAAGGGTGGGGGACAAGGAACTGCCTCGTGTAGATCATCAATTGGCCTCTTGCAGTCTCCTCAATTCTTATGTTCTTATGTTTATGTAGGAAAGGAAAAAATTGTGTGGAACAGATATTTGCAATGAAAATGATGATAGAGGAGTGAGTACTTAGGGAAGGGTGAATATATTGTATACAACCTTAATTCATGGAACAAATCACATCTTAACACAAAACAAACTGTACAATGAGACTCACTTTCACAGTTTTTAAGGTTGATAGCGTCTCCAAAGTGTCCTGGAGCACACCTCTCACATGCTTGACCAAAGGTGTTGTTGAGGCAGTTGAGGCATTGACCCGTGATGTAGTCGCAGGCATGGGGGTCACTCGGGTTAATGTTCTCATTGCACTCACAACGCTGACACTTATCTCCTGTGGAAACACAAGCAAACAAAGGCAAAGTAAGCAAACATCATTTACTGTTTGTGGAGGAAAAAACTATGAATTTAAGAATATAATGTTTTTTTATTAATTCATAAGCTTATTCATTTGAAAGAAAAGCAAATGAGGCTTCCATTGAGTGAGGACAAAAGTATGAATTTAAAACTATTTTTTTTCATTCATTCATCAGCTTATTCATTTCTAAACCCTCCATATCAATAATAATTTCTACGCCATTCACTATATATGTGACTCAATCAAAAAATTTCCTCCATTAATTCACCTTGAGGCATATACATAAAAAAAATAATTAACTAACCTCAGCATGTTTTAGAGTTTTATCTCCACTTACCCAAGACCTCGGGCTGTCCATAGTATCCTGCAGCACAGTGTTCACAGCGCTCCCCAATATAACCTGGCTCACAGTCACACCGGATAGAGTAACCATCATCCAGGAAGTCACAGCTCTCTGCAAAACTGTACACAACACATCAACAACTTGTATGGCATCCAAGCTTAACGAATCTCTCTTGGTACAAGCAATTATGCATTAGAGATTAAGTTTTTAGTTAGTTTTTTTTTATTATTATGTATTTCTCTTACTGTAAATGTATATGACCTATGGTTGTAATAAAGGTTGTTATTATTGTTATTATTAATGTTTACTGTTACTAGGAAGGGTTCAGGTTAACATATAAAGCTGTAATAAATCTCCTCACATTATTAATTAAACACAAAATTACTCTTCTTCACATAGGAGCAGAGCAAGAAAATTTCTACCATAACTTATCCCAACGCAATGATATGATGAAAAGAATCTGTAAAGATCCTGCATGATTTTTCCTCGTACAATATTCAGTCCATTATTTAAAGGAAAGATAAGGAACAATTTGCTTATCATTATTCATGTGGAAGTGAGCTCAAGATGCAAACAAAACATACCATATATAGATCCATATATAAAAGGTCTATAAGTGTAAATTAAAAGAGAGAGAGAGAGAGAGAGAGAGAGAGAGAGAGAGAGAGAGAGAGAGAGAGAGAGAGAGAGAGAGAGAGAGAGAGAGAGCAAGAGAGCAAGAGAGCAAGAGAGCGAGAGAGCAAGAGAGAGCGAGAGCGAGAGAGCAAGAGAGCGAGAAAACGAGAAAACGAGAGAGTGAGAGTGAGAGAGCGAGAGCAAGAAAGAGAGCGAGAAAGAGGAAAAAAATTTATTCCCATGTTTCCATTTTTACTTGTTAGTGATGGAAGGGAGAGGACAGGCACAGATGAGGCAGTCGTAAGGTGTGCCCTTGGTGGCCTTCCCGTGGTAGCCTGAAGCACACATCTCACACTGATCACCCACTGTGTTGTGCCGACAGTTCTGCCAACGAGACACACACAATATTGTCAGTAACGAAGCAGAAGATATCGCACTAATGCTACATCATCAGAGAATTTTTTGTTAAGTAGCGATAAAGTATAGCTATAAGTAAAATATAAAGTTACCTCACTAACGCTACATTATCAGGGAAGCTTTTGTTAAGTAGCGATAAAGTAAAATATAAAGTAATCACACAATGACATATAAACACATCAGTAAACACCAACAATGCCTCATGAAGAAAAATATAAGTAACATAACTGATCCTAGTTTACTTTTTCCTATATGGCCAAGATAAAAAAAAAAATAAATAAATAAATAATAATAATAATAATAATAATAGTGTATAATGTTACCCACCAGACACCTTCCCGTCTCCCTGTCACATATTTCCGAGTGGCCGTTACACTGGCAGGGGACACAGTAGCCGCCGTAGGGTCCCCGCTGGGCACGGTAGTAACCCGGAGCACAGTCCTCACATGAAGAACCTTTAAGGAGGAAAAAGAATAACACTCCCTATAATTTCCTATCAATATCATTTTTTTTTTAGTGTGTATGTGGGGTTAGGAAATTGTAAAGTTGTTCCATGTAATATTGTTTAAGAAATGTTTGCTTAAGTGTTGTGATGGTTCCCTTTGCCTCACCTTCATAGTTGATGGGACACTGACACAACTCAATGGAAAGTGCTTCTCTGTAGGTACGTCTTTGTCCCTCAGTTGCCGGCACATCAAGACTCACATTAGACAACCTGGAGGAAGGCAATGGTTAGCGAGGGAGTGGAGTCATCACCACAAACTGTACCGACAAACAATAGGTAACTGATTGACGCCTCACCTTGCCTCAAATGGTTAGCAATGGTTAGCGAGGAGTCTAGTCGAGTCATCACCACACAGCTGTACGGACAAACAACAGCTAACTAATTGACGCCTCACCTGGCCTCAAATGAGCTGCTCCAGTAATTGGCTCTAATGTACACTCCTTCAAGTCTGTACAACAACATCATGAACTGGTCTCGCTCAAACGGCAAACCTGCAACAAACACGGGCAAAGAAAAGAAAATTATTGTAAAAAATCTACTGTCAACTTAACTCTTCAATGCAAACAAAAAGTCACAACCAAAATAAAGCAGCATTAGTCTAGTTGTACCTGATGGTGTTTCATTCCATAATGTTTAATAATAATAATGATATATATTTTATTTTGTCTTTTGTGTATAATATGTAATACAGAAAAGAAATTTGCTTTGAATTGGGCTCTTACTGCTTTCTTAAGGAACATACTTATAAAATTACAGTATATATACATTTAAAACTACACTACAACACATTTCTACACATTTTTAAGACAACAACCACCTAGGAATAGATACCAATAGGATTACTCATTTAAAACAACCTCTTAGTTAACTTATAAATTAATAACTTTCTAAATATCAAAACACTTCAACACGTGATCCAGTACTGTTATGTCATACTACCAACCTGAGAGTGTTCTGAAGTTGTGTTCTGTCAATCGGATTTCATTGGTGAACACTTCAGGTGTGGTCGGCTCAGACGGAGAAAAGTGTTGAGCAATTATATCACCTGCCTTCAGCAAGATGTTAGGACCACTAATTTCAGTTCCTGCATAAAAAATAAAAAAAAACTGCATTAGGTTTACAACTAATACAATTTAATAAGAAGATAAAAAAATAAATAAGTAAAAATAAAAAATTAACAATGCATTAATCCACTGAAGCTGAATAACAAATGAGTTTTAAAATAATGAGAAGCTATGGAATATTTATGTAAGGATTATGTCACTAGAAAAGAAGCTCAATGTTAAAGAAACAAATGGAAAACTTACTACACTAATTAAAAAAATAAATAAAGAAAACAAATTGAAATGGATACATCAATTTACGTAACTAGCAATTAAATATATTCCCCTGAGACTCAACATGTCATTAATACTACACTATACAACTAGGTCAATACAACTAGGTCAATACAACTAGATAAATACAACGAGACCAATACAACTAGGTAAACACACTATACTGCAACACAAAACCTGTCTATCGTCACATCCCGTCACCACTTCAATCACCTTCATTTGCCCGCACAAACATGAGGGAGTAGCGCAGGAGCCCCCCGTAGGATCTGACATGGTTGCTGAGGTAGCTGGGCGGGGCTGTGAAGAAGACCTGAGCCCCTGGGTAGTAGTCCTCCACCCCTTCCAAGTCTTGCTGTATGAGGTGGTTGTAGTAGACAGGAGGTTCGTTGAGGGAGCTGAAGGTAAGGCTGGGCACTCCTTGGAAGTCTTGTGCCTGGTCCACCACCACCACGTTCCAGCGGGATATGTCATCTGGCTGTTGGTTAAGTTAATGGTTTGATCTCAATTGCCATTACTCTTTAAGGATTGTTCTCATGTAATCTTATAATTATTGTGTAAGTAGCTACCTATTTTTTTTTCTCTCTCTCTTTGCTGCTATATCATACTTTCTAAGACACACTCAAATGCCAGCTGAGTAGTGCAGTCAAAGGGCAAGATATATGAAAAGAGTTAATGACTATTGTGCAAAAAATAAACACACCGACACTTGAGGTGCAGCACAAGACCCACGTCCTTACCTGTGCCTCTGCCCAGTACACATCGGCAGAGGAGCAATAGTCAGTCTTGCCAAAGCAGAAACACTTTGTACAACCATCAGGATTGCTCTCCTCTAAGTTGTAAGATCCTGACCGACAATAGTCACAAGATCGTCCCTGCACATTCAGCTTGCAGAAACACCTTGCATCTTCCTGTAAATAGTTGTATACTAAATTCAGTCTGCAAAGAAATGTTAGGGATGTCATTCCCTAAAGGTGTCCTGTCTCATCTGAACCATCATTTTTTTTCTTTTATTTATGAACGTAATATTTATAAGAATATTGCTCATTTATAAATAAGGAAAACCTGTAACTGGAAATAATAATAAGTATACTACTGGTGTATTAATAAGCTGCCAGGAGGAAATATGGCACCACTTGCCTACACAATCATCGCAATAATCTTGACTCATTACTTTTACTTCAACTTTGCACAGTAGTCCTCTAGCCTCATCAGGTACAACACTGTATCTTCAAAGTCAAAATAATTTACCTGATTGCAAATATCAGCTTCACTTCCTCTCAAGTCACACTCACACAGCTGGCAGAAGGCAAAGCCCCAGTACCCAGCTGCACACCGGTCACATCTGGTAAGGGAAGCAAATGTATGCATCTTACATTCACCTCACAGATAGTCAACAATCACGGCATAGAAAATAAATGAATTACTCACATTCAGCCAAGGAATTCAAATACATGATTTTTTTCTGGTGGTGTGTTAACTACCTAGCCTTTGTTACTACTTATCAAACCACACACCATACACACTCATCATCATATGTATAATGACACTATTTTGAAACTCATCTCCTTCCCTCCACACGGAACAGTATTCCCCACGTGGCTCCAGCATGGACTCACCTGCGGCCCACCACGTTGTCCTTACAAGTACACTGTCCACTCTGAAGGTCACACTGCAGGTTGCCGGTGCGCACACCCAGGGTTGAACACTGGCACTCCTCACACCCAATGATGGGGTCATAGCCGTAGGTGTAAGATGCACACCGGTCACACCGCTCACCCTCCACCCGGGGAGGACAGATACACTCCCCTGAGGAGGAACAGATGGGTTCATTTCAGTGAGGATTCAGTGAACAAATGACACAAGGAATCAAAACACACAACCACCATGTTTTAGAAAGTGATCAACAAGCTTTATATATTAATAAAACTTGATGGTCTCCTTGTGGGTGATGATAGTACTCAAATTTGTTTTAAGGCACATTTTTCCATTATAATTCTTTATTGAGTGTTAACTGACCGGTGACAGGTTCACAGAGTGCCGTGGAGGGGCAGGCACAGGGCCGGCACTGAGGGAAGCCATAGTAACCAGTCTTGCAGCGGTTGCATCTTTTGCCAATGATGTTGGGGCGACAAGGACACTGGCCACCAAAACTTTCACATTCAAAGCTGACTGAGCCGTAGAAGTCACACTGGCATGCAAGTGCACCGCTGTTGTAGTCCATTGTCAACTCAAAGGCTGCTCGCTTGCAGAACTCTGTATCAAGAGAATCACCATTACAAGGGATCACAGTAATGGGCTCAGACTTCATATTACATTATATATTATAACTTCTGAATGGAGTCTCATTTGGACTAGTTTCAGATTTTCAATATGATCAGAAAACAGATTATTTCTTCAAAAATATTTGTAATGTCTAACGAGCCATTTGTTTCAACAAGTACAAGTTGTCACTATTGCACCATCTGCAGCCTATTTTCTGACAACCTTTCATATAAAACAAGACTAAATAAAATAAAGATATACTAACATACACTGAAGGGAAGAATTAATACAGCATTTTACACATCCACCTTTGACTTAGAACACATGTGCTTCCTATTCAAATCAAACCTATCACTTGTTCTTCAAAGATTCAAATGACAACACACTTTACACTTTACACTTACCTGAAGAGTTATTGCCAACATGGAAGTTGTTTTGTCCACAGAACTTGATGTAGTCCACTGTTCTGTCCACCGGCAACTCATGCATGATCCGCTCCATGTACTGCTGAGCCGGAACCACCAGAACATAGTCCACCCAGATGGACTTTTTGCTCGGATCCTACAGATGCAAACAGTTGTGTAGTAGTAGTAGTAGTAGTAGTAGTAGTAGTAGTAGTAGTAGTAGTAGTAGTAGTAGTAGTAGTAGTAGTAGTAGTAGTAGTAGCAGCAGTAATAGTGATGGTGATTGTGGTGGAATTATTATTATTATCATTATTATTATTCTGGGTTCCTATAGATAAACACTTATGTAATACTTATGATACAGAAACAAAGTAATACATCAAGTAAGAAAGTGAGCAAAATGTCTAAGTGTATGAGTAAAGGTAACATTGTTTTATATAAGGTATTTAATTCAGTTTATTTGAGTTATCACTTATAAAAAGATTGATTACCTTAAGAGACAGAACAAAATTTTCTAGGATGTCAAAAACGTAAGATCCATCCAGCTGTTGGATGACAGCACGACAGCCGGATGTGCTTGGGCAGTGGTGGGCCTTCAGGGAGGCCTCGTAGAAATTTCCATTCTGTAGCAGGACATCCACCTCAAACTCTGTCAGAGAAAATGTGCAATTGATACATTAATAACAAGGTTTCAGCTCATAAGATTTTCAGATTGTTTGCGTTTATACGACAAAATAATAATAATTTCAAAAAGTGTAAAAAATTAACTATGTATTCTAAGATAAAGTAAGAATGAACTACTTTAATAAATGTTTAGTGATCTATGTACCATTCAATTTCTGCATCAGTATATAAATGAAGGATCTCTGACAAATATCAAAAGATTCAATCCTTCCTTCTGTATGAAACCTTTAACCCTTTCACTATGATAATGCTAAAAGTTTCTCGTACCGCCTGTGGTCTAATAATTTATGATTTTTCAATCTATACATTGAATAATATGCTTAGGATGGTTAATTTGTCCTGATTTTCCATCAAAACTAAGCCATGCAGGGAAAGATATATACAAAACACAATGCTTCCTCTAACCTTCCTTCCTGGAGTGAGTAAGCAGCACATTCATTTCAACATCTGGTAAAATTTATATACATCATTACATGGAGACACAACAAATATACAATGTCCTCGTGAGAAAGACAACACTTCATTTACAAAGCAACACAATGTCACCAAACACAAAGCAAAGGCAAACTCACAACACAACACACATGTACGCAACACACATACATACAACACACATGCACACAACACACATACACACAACACACAACCACAACACACATGTACACAACACACACACACACACAACACCATCATACAAATCAACACACATACACACAACACAGAAGTATACAAATTCATGACAGAAACCAATCCATACATACACAACACAAATGATACATACAAAGTAGACTGTACAGGATCAAAACACACTGATCAACATACATATTTACACATCCACTTATTCTTTAGGATGATTTCTGGACTAATAAGTATTCCAATATATGATCCTTTATGTTCTTCAATTAAAATGCAACAAGAGGCAGCATTTGACTATATTTTCTTTCTAGAGTTTATTTTCTAGTCTGTGTTCTGTCACATTATGATGTAAAAATATTCAGGATAAAATCAAGGATTCACTATTTAGAGATTACAAAAAGGGGAATTCAATTGAAGTATTAATTGATTACCTGAATATAGGATTCTTTAAAAAATCAAAAACATCATATTATTTTCCGATGCATGATACATATATATGGGGGAAGGGCTAATTAGTGAGTGTAAACTGTCATAGCCACTCTAATTACTAAAAGAGACATAGTCAGACAATAATTGATGCAATCATAACACTAATAATACCAATGAAAAGGCAATGAATTCTTCTTGCTTTACTTAATCATTCTGTAATTAGGAAAGTGATTTAACCCAAAGTAATTAAGGTAGTAATTAAGGTAGTAGTGCATGCCAGCTCACCGGGGTACAATGGTTGGAAGTAGTGGACGATAAACACATATTTCCCAGCATACTTGAGCTTGCCAGTGATGTCTACCATAGGATCACTCTGGTTCAGGAACACTAGACTTGTACCGTTGCTCACACCTTCGGGCAGCTCCTGAACCATCTTACCCTCGAGGTTAGACTCAAACTCAACCTAAGCACAAAAAGTAAGTTGCATCAATCCAACTGAAGGGAAAAGTATAGAAGGAAGATAGAACAAGATACAATATTTTCTATCTATATAGCCAGCAGTTATCCCCTTAGAGGCTTGGAGGAGTTGAGATTTTTAGTAAAGGACAGCCAAGGAATGTTCAATGTAGAAGAGAGGAGACAGTGCAGCCGAGACCATGTGTCCTTAAGGCTCGGGGAGAATATAGAAGAAAGCTAACCCAGGCCTCCTCACTCCATTCCTAGGTTTTTGTATTCATATTTGTAGTTTCAACAGTGTTAGTATTGTTCCAAGGTAGCTGATGAGGTCACTAAGGCTGGCTTCCCCCTACCACACCACAAGGATAATTACAACCCTAACTGCCTCGTCTTGACTACCACACTCTAAGGGGATGTAGGCAAGGTATATAAATACATAAATAATTATTACAGTTTCTTTAGAGAGGATGGAAAAGAAATTACTTAAATGAACAGACTTACCACATAATCTTGTGAAATATTTAATTAAACGAGGTAAGAGCCCAATCCAAAGCAAGTTTCTTTTCTGTATTACACAAAAGACTAAATACAGTATATATTATTATCACTATTATCAAAGTATGTTGTGAGAAGTGAGATCCTACCTTGACAGACTCTGGTGGCGATGGATAATGCGTTTCAATACACTCTCCGTCCAGTCTGGTGCACCTCTGTTGGGGTCGTACTAGATCCTCATGCCAGCTGTCAATAGGCACAGCCACCACAGACTCCAAGGCAATGTTGGTGTTGATCTCACCCTGTACAGAGGAAGGCAATGATCAGGTGGTGAGGACATAGCAAGGCAACTCCTTCTCAAAGATTACCTTCACTTCTTAATCATCTACACTCTTGTTAAGATGTGTGAGGGAAAGCACACAGAATACCAAGTGAATAATGGATGAAAATTATTACCTGAAGTCTCTATGCACATCTTGGTGAAGGTAAACAAACTATCAAATCCACACTTATATACCAGTCCAACCTAAGCTCACCTCAATGTTAAGACTGATATAGTTGTCATCAAAGTGGAACACAGCCACTTTCCCTGCCGGGTTGGTCACCACTTGGCGGCAGGTGGAGGAGTACATGCAATCATACAGCATGGCTCGCCCCTTATCCCGGCCCCTGTTGGTGGAGGCTTCAACAAACACATTGGTGGTGGAGGAGCCTTGGGGTGTGTAGTAGTTCAACAGCAGCACGTAGCGTCCAGGCCGGGCCAGACGCAAGTCATACTGCAGCAGCGGCTGGTTGTGGTTGAGCCATGCCATTGGTCGAGTCTCAAGCATCTCCAGGACCTGAGGTAACCATTATAAACTTGATACGTAAATCTACTGACGAGTTAACTTTTTTATTTTTTCTTATTAACCTGTATCCTTAAATTATATCATCCCAAAAATAACGAGAAATGGATCCCACGTCAGTTTCAAGAGTGGAGGGAGCGGTTAACACTGACCTCATACTCCTCGTATAGCTCCAACGCATGCCTCTCCTCCCCTATGCTGCGGTAACCTGCTGAGCCATAGAGGTAATCGTATTGGTAAACATTGGGGTAGGAGTAGTGGAGGCACATGTCACCGCTGCGCTGGCCTAGCTTACAAGGGATGTTCACGTTCCTGGTAAGCACTGTCCCCTCATAGTAAGCAAGTGGCAGCAACACAAAGTAGTCCTGCGGAGATACAGGAAGAGGTTACACACAACTAAATACTCCACCTTAGCTATAAATAAATAAATTAAATAAATAATAAAAATCATACAAGGAACTGGAATGAATCAGGTTAATAATTTCAAGCAAATGACAAATGAATACCTAAAAAAAAAAAAAAAAAAAAAAAAAAAAAAAAATTATCATACAGGGAATTGGAATGAATCAGGTTAATAATTTCAAGCAAATGACTACAGAAAAAAAAAAAAATACAGTCAATAATATGAAGCTTATGTTAGTTGAAGACCTCCTATAATATGAAGCTTATGTTAGTTGAAGCCCTCCTGTAATACTGACGAGGAAGAGGTTGCGTGTGTTTTCAATGGAGATGGACCAGGTGCCGGGGTTCATCACGAGGGGAACCGGGAAGTTGCCGGGAACAACCTTAACCGTCATCAGTGTGGGCTGAGTAGTCGGCACAAAGTACACCTCCGCCTCCTGGAAATAATTAAATAGTCACTCGGATAATTAAATACTCACTGAAAATAATCAAAGAGTCACTAAAAATAATCAAATAGAATGGTAAGCTATTATTAGTTGCACATCACAACGAAAAGGTTATAATTCTATGATGTGTAATGAGTAATGAGTGAAATCGTTCTATCAGCACTGTACACAACCCTTTCTTCCCGCCCTCACCTGTTCCACATCACTGGGGTTCTCTGGTATGAGGGTAATCTTGCCTACAATGGTGCGGTCACTTGGGTTGTGGTAGAACATCACCATGCGGTAGGTTGACGGCTTCTCTATGTACACTTCCTGGATGATCTCCTTTTGGATGTCGGAGAACACTGCGTAGCCTCTCCACGAGTACCCAGGGAACACACTCTCATCATAAGCAAACCTAAAGCAAAAATAAGTAAGTAAATAAGTATGTAAGTAAGATTGAAAACAAAACCTATGAATACATTTTCCAATCACTCTGCTTTAGATAGTGATGTAATGATACTACTGTTACTAGTGATGATAATGATGACAAGTAATGATGACACTGATATGCTGGTGAAGACTCATACATTAGTGCCGGTTACCCTACCTGACGGCAGTGTTGTGTGGGGTGTGTCCATCCTCAGCCTCATACTGCAGCTGGTAGAGTGTAGGGAAGTAGTGCAGCTGGAGGGGCTCATCACAATGCTGTCCCGTCACTCTTGGCCGGCAGCGACACTGTCCACTCAGCTTGTCACACACATTGTCCACGGAGCCGCCCTGGTTACAGCCGCAGTCTGAACACCCAAACAGGTTGTCGTCTCGCAGGTCATAGGTTCCGTCGTGACACTGACTGCAGCGGAGTGTGGTGACGCCTGGTTTGCACACACACTGTCCACTCACTGTGTTGCATGCAGCCATGCCCCCGAGTGTGCCCGGAGTGTGGCAGTCGCACGCCTCGCATCCCACTGGGTTTTCGTGGCGCAGGTTCCAGAACAGTGGTTTGCAGCGGTCACAGATCCTGCCGGTGACGCGCTCCTTACACTGACACAACTCCCCGGCCGGTGCATCTCCACACCCACCAAAGGTTTGCAACACACCAGCGGGGTTACAGTTACATTCTGAAAACAAAACAAACAAGTAATTCAAAAGATCACAGATATTTATTTGATATTCAATTTAGAATATTTAATTGGCACAACTTACCTTCACAGAGTGGGAAGTTGTAGAATCCTTCACTGCACTGATCACAATGAGTGCCACTGTAGTTGTCCTTACACTTGCATTCACCCTGGCTGCTGCAGGATATCCCAATACTCCCGGCCTGGTCACAGTTACACGGCACACAGTCAGGGAAGCTGAAGTAGCCGGGGCTGCACTGGCTACACGTCCGGCCCGAGAACCCAAGCAGACACCTACACTGACCCGAAGCATCACAGTCACTGGACGAGGATCCCTTCAGATGGCAGCCGCAGCTCTGGATGAGTGGGTAACCCCAGAACCCTGGTGCACTGCTGTCACACCGATCACCACTGAAGCCATCCTGACACAGGCATTCTCCAGTGTCCTTGTCACATATTTCAGTCAAAGTCCCTTGGGAATCACAGTTACAGACTGGAATGGAAAGGATTGGTGGAAAGGAAAGTAAGATGCACTTGTAATCTAGGTCTAAAAGTAAGATTCCTTTGATGCAACTATTCTGACGGATTTAAAAACATCAATACAATACCTAATCCTTGTTACTAATGTGCATCTATTATAATTTTACATCATGATCCATATTACAAAACAAAAAGGGAAAACAGGTCAACATTGGAAAGTTGTCAAATTTCATGCAAGTAGTCTTGAACTATAATGGGACGTCACTTTTTGCTTTTGAGGAAAATGAAATCCAACCATTTACAGATGCCTTCCCTCGCCAAAAAAATAAAATAAAATAATAATAAAATATGATCAAATGAAATAAATAAATAAATAATCCCACTAAACATTCAATGAACTCACAAGTGCACGTCGGGAAGTCAAAGTAACCATGCTGGCAGCGGTCACACTTCCGTCCTCCAAACTTGCTCTCACAGTCACACTCTCCAGACTCAGGGTTGCACGGCGTGTCCAGAGAACCCAAACTATTACAGTCACACTCCTGGCAGACCGAGAAGTTGAAGTAATTGAGAGCACATTGGTCACAGTTGAACCCAACATAATTCTCTTTACAAGGACACTGGCCACCCCCAACTTGACACACATCTCCCACAGTGCCGCGCTGGAAGCAGTCGCACGGCTTGCAATCAGGATAGTCGTAGTAACCTTCATTACACTCATTGCAGTAAGGGGGAAGGAAGGCTGGGCGGCACTCGCACTGCCCTGACCCTTCCGCACAATTCCCCGTCGAGTAGTAATAGTTACAGTCGCAGGGTTGGCATACATCAGTGTCGTTAAGTTCCTTGTCGTAGGGCCGGAAGTAGCCTGGTATGCATTGGTCACAGTTGATGCCGGCTGTGTGGTGGCGGCAGTTTTGACACACTCCTCCGCCCTCAAAGTTACCGAATATGTCAAGTGAGAGCATCTGTGTGTTCACCTCGTCACTGAAGATACATTCGTCAGTGTGGCCGTGGCAGTTGCAGGCTGGAATAAATGTTGTTTAAGCCGTTGATTATTGACAAAAGTTCTTCACAGGTAAGTAAAACATCAGTAAGTATGACATTAAAAGAAGATGCTAAAAAGTGAAGACGTGTTAAATAAATGTTACAACAAAATCAAGAATAATGAACTTTTAGTGAAAAATTATTCTTTATTCCTTATTGATATTTCAGTAAGTATGGCAAGTAGACTGATGTGTAAGGGGGCTAAAAAGAGAGATACGGGGAGGTATATAGAGAAAAAAAGAGAGAGAGAGAGAGGTAGGTATGAGAGTGGAATATAAAAAAAATAGTCTTGATAACCCATGGAATCTTAGTTATGCAAAGAGGCTCCGTACTAGTCCTCTGAATGCATTAGTTCCAATACTTCCCACATATAAAACAGTGGCAGCAGTGTACATAGTGTAAGAACATGGAGAGAAAACATAAAGTAAAGGGAAGTAGTAAGAAAACCAAAAGCAGAAAGAGAAGCAGAGAGAGAGAGCAGATAAAGAAGCAGAGAGAGAAGCAGAGAGAGAAGTAGAGAGAGAAGTAGAGATAGTAGCAGAGAGAGAGAGAGAGAGAGAGAGAGAGAGAGAGAGAGAGAGAGAGAGAGAGAGAGAGAGAGAGAGAGAGAGAGAGAGAGAGAGAGAGAGAGAGAGAGAGAGAGAGAGAGCACCAGCACCACCACCACCACCACACTCACGTTCACACACAAAGCTGTCTTGATAACTAGCAGACCTCCACTTCTTCTGAATGAACCCGGGGCAGCATGAACCACACTGGGAGCCGCAGGTGTTGTGTTGGCACCGGCACTGCAGCTTGTACTGGTCATCAGGGTCAGTTATATCACACACATCGGCATGACCATTGCACACACACCGACCTCCTATGCTAACGTCCTTCACGGAATAGAAGTACTGGAAGGGAAATGCAATAATTAGACTACAGGTGATTCAGGAAAGGAGATACTGATTACACTTCACTTCAATTAATAAAGGTGACACGCACACGTATTTTGTTTATTCTCTCTCTCTCTCTCTCTCTCTCTCTCTCTCTCTCTCTCTCTCTCTCTCTCTCTCTCTCTCTCTCTCTCTCTCTCTCTCTCTCTCCATGTGAACCAAGGCATGATGGAGAGCAGGAATAATAATAATAATAATAATAATAATAATAATAATAATAATAATAATAATAATAATAATAATAGTAGTAGTGTTAATAGTAAAATATAAGACAAAATATGTGTAGGGTAACATTTACTTCTCGGTCTCTCTAAATCCTGGAAGTTAGTTAGTTAATGTAAAAAGAAGCAATGAAGCGCCAGACATCTGAGGTGATATGGCACTATATGTTAATCTAAAAAGGTAGACAGTATAGTAGAGGTGATGGTAAGGCAAATTATGGGGAGGGAAAGAGTAATTAATTATAGTCAAAGGATTAGATCAATTTCAATCCTTATAGTGTCACGTACCCTCCTGGTCACTGTGGGGTCCCTGCGTTCAACAGACATGAGGTGGCCCAGCAAAGTCTTGGTGCGTAGGAGGCGGAGGCGCACGTTGGTAGCGCGGGTGAACTCTTGAAGCACTGAAGAATTGAAGAAACTGTTGGCGGATGGACGGTTGTTGAGCAGCGACACCACAATCTGGAAGGTGTTGTGTTGTGCTTACTGGGTGTTACTTAAAGATAATGTAACAATGAAAGAAAGAAATAAAGAACATAAGCTATTGAGACGTATATGATAGCTGAGAAACTCGTAAAAAATGTCTATATACCTGAAAGTATATATAATAAAATTTTAAACTGTATTATGGTTAAGAGGCAGATAATATACCTTTTCCTTTTTACTGAACTACCCAACCTGTCTTACGTACACTTAGCTTTTCCTTCCCACTTCCCTCTCCCCTTCCCCACTCACCTCTTCCCTTCCCACTCATCTCTCCCCTTCCCACTCACCTCTTCCCTTCCCCACTCAACTCTTCCCTCCCCACTCACCTCTCCCCTTCCCCACTCACCTCTCCCCTTCCCCACTCACCTCTCCCCTTCCCCACTCACCTCTCCCCTTCCCCACTCACCTCTCCCCTTTCCCCACTCACCTCTCCCCTTCCCCACTCAACTCTACCCTTCCCCACTCACCTCTTCCCTTCCCCACTCACCTCTTCCCTTCCCCACTCACCTCTCCCCTTCCCCACTCACCTCTCCCTTAACACTCACCTCTCCCCTTAACACTCACCTCTCCACCCTCCAGGGGAACCACTTTGGAGAAATGGGTGACACAGACCACATCATCATCGCCCCTGATTGGAAGTAGACTCTCCTTGCCAAAGTAGTTTTCGCAGTCCCTAGAAAATACAATAAAACAATAAATAGACAAAAATAAATAAGAGAAGGTACAGGAAATAATAATGATGGAGGAAAAATAAATATAAGGAGATACAGAAAACAAATGATAGAGGTAGAATACACGCGAGAAGGTTAAAAAAAAAAAAATAGTAGAGGAAAAATAAACATATGATACAAAAAACAATTAATAGATGCAAAATAAACAAAAGATGATACAGACAACAAATGATAGAGGCACACTACACATAAGAAGGTTCAAACACAGGTTTTCACACACACACACACACACACACACACACACACACATACTATGTTATTAATGCTCACACGTACTATATTTAATCATAATTTGACCTATAAGAGACAGACAGCCTCACCCATCCTCCACTTACCCTGGGCTGTCAGCGAAGTACTGCCACGGTGTATAACTCTCTCCATTGTTCACTGATCTCTCCAGCACCCACACGCCAGGACGAGGAGAGTTGCCCATCTTGATCAGCACGTACGCCACTTGGAACAGCTGACGAGAAGCAAAAACAAAACAAAACTTAGTATGGTTGGGATCAAGCGAGACGCCTCAGAACTGAATGACTGAATAGCAGGAAAGACTTATTATGTTGTTATTAAATGTGATATTGCAATGTACTGTAGAGTTATTGATGGCAAGATGTTATTAGCGAAAGATTTTATTTGAAATGTATACGTGTCTAGTCAAATACGTGCTGGGTTCGTTTTACTGGTTCGAGTTTGTGTTTGCTTGAACCTTTTGATTGTTAGAGCAGTATGTAGTCATTATACTGAACATTGTATAGCCCACTAAGACAATTATTCTTAAGAGTCCAGGTAAGCAGGTGGTACAACGGCGATATCAGTATTATTATAAATGTAAGGTTGGTATCAATTGATTGGATGGAATTGCTTCGAATGAAAAGGTGCAAAGTTTCATTTATGACCAAGCAGTTAAATTAATATCCTCCTTGAGCAAGAGGATGGAGTGTGTGGTGTGTGCAAGGTCACAGCCTTACCCATAGATCGGGCTATAATGAGTGAGGGTAATGGCTGCCGATCACAAGTCCAGCGCGTGATCTCAAGACACGAGGCGGTCAGTTGTTCAAGTGAAATTCAGTAATGTCTTTGCAGCGAGAATTTTAAACTTATTAATGTTTTTTTTTCTTACAATATCGTCTCTCTTTTGTTTGAGGTTTTCTGCAGGAGTTAATTCATTCTAGCTTACAATATATATTTCTTTCTGAATAACAGTCCTCCGCCGTTTGATTATTTTATAGTTTTCTAACAGAAGGACCATGCACATTTATATCACCTCGTGCAATGAATAATAAATGTCAGCGTATAAAATAAATTAATTAAAAGACAAGTATAATGGTGATTAATAGGTAAATAACTATACATTACCACCACCATCACTTTATGTTTGTATATCCTATCCTTTCGGATGAATTAAAATTATCATTATTATCATTATTATTATAACTAAACCATTACCACCACTAACTAGCTCGTCTTGATAAATAAGTCTTTCATTCCGTAATTAACGAGAGTTGGGAGTAAATTCATCCATAATTACTATACAAACTATTAATTGATACGGTCATTACACTCCTTCCTTCTAGTGGTAATATATATAATGAATAGGATTAAGAGCAGATTACTTTTCCTGTACTCCACCATCATTTATTTTTATTATGTCATTGTTTTTAAAAGTAGTTATCAGGAGAGACTTAGGAAAAAATTAAAGGTGATATGCAGATGAGATTAATTGTGAGGTCGGAATGTTGGGTAATATAAACTATTATTATTATTCTATGAGAGAGAGAGAGAGAGAGAGAGAGAGAGAGAGAGAGAGAGAGAGAGAGAGAGAGAGAGAGAGAGAGAGAGAGAGAGAGAGAGAGAGAGAGAGAGAGAGAGAGAGAGAGAGAGTACTATACCCCAAACTGGTTCTCTTTTTACTGAAACAAGATGATTGGCTAAGCATGATTCCATATAACTGAACCAATCTGTGCAGGAGGAGGAGGAGGAGGAGGAGGAGGAGGAGGAGGAGGAGGAGGAGGAGGAGGAGGAGGAGGAGGAGGAGGAGGGTGTGAACAAAGTAGAAACGAACGGTTGAGATTTAGCGAAGAAAATTAAATGCAAAATAAAGATAAAAATCAAGAGAAATGCATCATATAGAATAAAGGAAGAGAGAGAGAGAGAGAGAGAGAGAGAGAGAGAGAGAGAGAGAGAGAGAGAGAGAGAGAGAGAGAGAGAGAGAGAGAGAGAGAGAGAGAGAAGTGTTAGTATAGTATAAATTACTTAACATATGGTGGAAGAAACCTTAGACGGATAAAAATTTTTACCCAACTTTCCCAGGACCCAAAATCCAAGCGAGAGATTATATAATAGGAACGAAAAATAAAAAAATAAATCATACATAAATATAATTAATACAATACTTTATCTAACTGAACTTGAGCTAAATTGATAATAAAATAAGGTATAACTATATTAAAATAAAAAAATAAAAAAACTATATATAAACTTAAATTATATATAGTAACTTTAATTAAGGAGCAATAATTACGAACATTAATTAAGGAAACAGAAATATAACATAAATATCTAATAATAATAATAAAAGAAAAAAAAGATGACGAGGGGGTAAAAAAATAATTAATATACAGAAAAAGATAGAAAAAAAAAGTCGGTTCAGAGAGAGAGAGAGAGAGAGAGAGAGAGAGAGAGAGAGAGAGAGAGAGAGAGAGAGAGAGAGAGAAAGAGAAAGAAAGAGAGAGGATGTCACTATAATTATAATGAAGTTTCTTAAGGAGATGTGGGCGAATGGAATCGAAAGAAACAAGTCTAAACTTCCTGACATTTATAAAGGATCGAATACTATTATAAACGACTTGATACACTTAACAGAGAGAGAGAGAGAGAGAGAGAGAGAGAGAGAGAGAGAGAGAGAGAGAGAGAGAGAGAGAGAGAGAGAGAGAGAGGAGAGAGAGAGAGAGAGAGAGAGAAAAAAAAAGAGAGAGAGAAAGAGAGAGAGAGAAAAGAAAAAAAAAAAGAGAAAGGAGGGCTAGGGTGTAATATGACCCATTTTGACCTTACATACCCGCCCCCCAAACAACTCCTACCCCTCCCTCCCCCCCAACCCCCACGCCCACCCACACCCACCCACCCACACGTACCCACTCACCCATCCACCAGTTCACACACCCATGTTGAAGCACACACGCACCCATATATACATACACCCACTACCACCACCACCATCACCACCACTCACCACCATCATCATTGCTATTCTTCATTGCTATTATTACTATCCTCCGTCATAGAAACAAACAGACCCGAGACACAAACAAACATCTTAACTGCTACACAAATAAGAGAGAGAGAGAGAGAGAGAGAGAGAGAGAGAGAGAGAGAGAGAGAGAGAGAGAGAGAGAGAGAGAGAGTGTGTGTGTGTGTGTGTCCCCTCATTTGTCCCTCAGCCTGACTCTCTAAAACTATAGTGGGTGGTGGCACTCCTTGTTTTTCCCCTCAGTAACTTAACCGTGAGGGGGGAGGGAGGGAGGGAAGGAGAGAGGGAGGGAGGGAAGGAGGGAGGGAAGGAGGGAAGGAAGGAGAAGTATTAGGCACAGATGTTAGCCTCCTAGACCACTGTAGAAAGGAGGAGGAGGAGGAGGAAGATCAGGAGGAGGAATATAGAATGGAATACAAGGGAACACAAACAGCAACATACCCTAGGGTCCCTGCGAAGGCTGCCCGGTATAGCTACCCTACACTAACTACTTGAATTAGAGAAAGGATAGTACAGAGGTGGAGGAGGAGGAGGAGGAGGAGGAGGAGGAGGAAGAGGAAGATGAGGAGGAGGAGGATCAGGAAGACGAGGAGGAGGAGGACGATGAGAAAGACGAGGAGAAGGAAAAGGAAAATGGGGAACGAATATTAAAGAAAATTTATCAAAAGGCTGAGTATGAAGAGAATGTATGAAGCCTTAAAAGAAGTTCAATATCATCATCATCATCATCATCATCATCATCATCATCATCATCATCATCATCATCATCATCATCATCACTTCTTAATTGAAAGGAAGGAAAACAGCGGAAGGAAGTTAAGCTAGGATGTTATTTAGGTAAACATAAGTATATTTGAAGTAGTGACTGTGTAGGAAGAGGAAGAGGAAGAAGAGGAGGAGGAGGAGGAGGAGGGGAAAGGGCGATTGTCAGTGAACTCGGGTGCATGTGTGTTGAGGAGGAGGAGGAGTGAGGGGAGAGGAGGAGTGAGGGGAGAGGTGTGAGGGGAGAGGAGGAGTGAGGGGAGAGGTGTGAGGGGAGAGGAGTGTGAGGGGAGAGGAGTGTGAGGGGAGAGGAGGAGTGGAAGAGAGAGAGAGAGAGAACCGCCTCTTCCGGTGGGCGTCTAGGGTGTGAGGGGAAGGGAGGGGAAGGGAGGGGAGGGATAAGTGATAAAACGCTGAACACACACACACACACACACACACACACACACACACACACACACCTTCCACCACCCAAAAAAAACTTTCCTTATGAGTCCGTTCCTCACACCCTCTTCCTCCTGACCTCTGCCTCTCAATACAAATATCAGGTCAGGTCAGGTCAGGTAAGGTCAGACCAACACCCGTATCATACCAGTCACAAAATCAACACATCAACACCCCAAGGTCACCAAAGTACTCTTAAACGAGGGTCACATTTCAGGTCAAGTAAGGTCACGATACATCCGGGGTGGAAGGGGAGGACTTACTTGGCCGAGGTCAATGGTAAGGTTGACTTCGTTGTAGTCCATGCCACGTGATAGGGGAGGGGACTGCCACCATCTTTCTGACCCGTCGATGGCGTAGGTGGCAGGATGGGCCTTGTCGGGCTGCTGGGTGTCGCATCGGTCGCACCACTGGAAGGGATGAACATAGGAACATTAGAACAGAAGAACATAACATAAGAACAAAAGAAAATAAGAACATAAGAACGTAAGAACAGAAGAACATTAAAACATAAGAACATATAAGAACATAAGAACATCAGAACGTAAGAACAAAAGAACATAAGAACAGAAGAATATAAGAACATATAAGAACATAAGAACAGAAGAACATAAGAACGTAAGAACAGAAGAACAGAAGAACAGAAGAACATAATAACATAAGAAAATAATTAGTCTATCGCAAAAGGCCACAGTTGACCTACACAAGGCAGCTCCTGTCCACCTAACACTTAACACTTACCATCTGTTTCCTACATCCATTGAAATGTCCAACTTTTTCTTCAGATTATCTACTGTCCCGGCACGAAGGCTATGTTAGAAATAGTATGAAAACTATGATACAAAAGAGTTACCCGCCTTTTTTTCAGTAGTAGAGGAATGAGAGAAGGAAATATGTATCTGAAAAGTGTTGAATTTATATAGATTGTGGGATTGTAATTGTTAATGAAGGGAGGAATTAGGCGTTATGTACTGTTACTAATAATAACAAAATACATGTTGAAGACTATTATATCTGAATCCATTAACTCTGACTCGTGGGAGGAAGAATTCAAGTTTCAACACCATGATTGTATTGTCGCGCTAAACTATCTTATATAGGAAAGAAGATTATTATGAGGAAAAAAACATCGCGAACTCAGAACCTCACCCACTATAAGTAGAGAGAATCTGATCCCACTCCTATAAAAAGATTAAAAGATAAATGAAATCGTAAAAACAAAAATCGTAACATGAGCTTGTCTATTTTTTTTTCCTTACAAATAACAACACTAACTCCTTTTTTTCATTGGTAAAGATACGTTAAGTTTTAAAAACGTTCATTTATTTTTCTACTACTAGTGTTTCCGATGCTGCTTTTGTTCCATCAAGGAGTGGAGGCTGGTGGAGAGGGAGAGGGTGGAAAGGTTGTAAACGTCAGCATAACGTCAGCTATATAACATCAGCATAACATCAGCATCAGCACGACTTAATAATATCAAGACAGACGAAATAAGTTTGATCTCACCACCACAAGCTTTTATATCCACTGATGTTTATTTTTATTATTATTATTATTATTATTATTATTATTATTATTATTATTATTACTGAAGGTTCTAAGTGATCGAGGATGGGAGGCAAATGTATCACCAAAGTTAATATCAAGAATGAAGTCACGTTACGTAAAGAGTGGATAAGATAAATTTCCTTATCTTATTATTTCCACTGTGTTTACCGTTTTCCGTTAATCTTAAACTCACCAATTAGCTGATAATCTCACAGTTAGGTTTAGTGAGGAGATTGTGAGTAGATTATAGGATTTAAGACTTGAGGGGAAACTTTAAACACAGTGGAAATATATACGACTTTACGAAGCGCGGGAAATGGAAAGATGGAAGGAGAGGACAAAGGGACGCCTCATCTTTTTTACACGTCTCTCACCCTAGAAATGTGTGCCCACTACACCCACTACACCCTCACAGCCAAGCACACTCCTACACCTCATACCCACATCCTTACACCCTCCTGTATAGACATCGTAGCACCATAACTAGAGAAAGAGAAAATTAATGAAACTCACTGCTGACACGATAACTTTCTTCCTTCTCGAGTTATTTTTCTCAGAGTTATTTTTCTTCGAGTTATTTTTCTCTCAGTCAGACGGAATGAGAAAAGCGTTGACACGTTTTAACCATTGTCTTTATTTCCCTCTTAGTTCACGACACGTAGAAAACAAAATTAAAATAAATGAATAAATAAATAAAAATAATAAAAATAACAAAAAATTGGATATAATTAGATTGAATAAAAACTAATTTACGTGCAGTCCATATACAAATTTTGCATGCCCAGCGCTAATTACATCTGCATTCTAATTATTGAATCTACTATGTCTTTCTAGAAGGGAAATAAGTAATGTCTCAAATTTACTGTACGAAACAAATGAAAGATAGGACAACACGCGCGCTTAATTTGCTGTTACTTCATTTTATTACACTATTACTACTGTTACGGTGCATTATTATCATTATTATTATTATTATTTACTTGGCAAGGTAAGACGCGTCGAGGCTGTAAACTTAAAACAAAAGGTGTATACAGGGAGGAAATTAAGGAAGCGCTGGAGAACCTTCACTCATCTCTCCATTGTAAAAAGAAAAAAAATTCCAATACAATGACCAGTTTGATAATAAAAAAGATATAACACACACTGAACTTACTACTACTACTACTACTACAACAACTACTACTACTACTACTACAATTGAACTTACTTGTCCTCCTTGTAGTTGAAACAGAGTAGTCGATGATCCACGGTCTGCATTCGCTCCCACTAACTTACAATATTCCTCAGGCTCCGCTACGCCTTCCCCACAAGTCGCTGTTGCTGTTATACGTCGATTTTCCGCTAAGTTAAAATAAGGCGGCGTTAGGACTTGTGCTAAGGTGTGTTGGGTGAAGGCGAAGAGCCATAGGACCCCAAGGAGGGACCCACACCACGCCATGGTTCACTGTTAACTGAGGGAAGGATGAGAGCGTGACCCCTCCCTCCCTCCCTCCTTTCCCTCCTTTCCTACCCTACTTACCCTCCCTTTCCTCCCTCCCTTACCACCCACTCCTTTAGGCTTGCTCCATCATCTCCCTTTTTCCCTCGCCATCCCTCGTCTACCCTACCCTTTCTTCCTCCCTCCCTTCCATTCCTTCCCTTCCCTCCCTTACCACCCACTCCTCCAGCTTGCTCCCTCATCCCCCTTTTTCCTCTCCATCCCTCATAATGTGGCCCTCCTCTTCCCCCTCCTCCTCCTCTCCTCCTGTCGATCCTGATGCCCTCCCAGTGTTGTCTCCTGTCCCTCCTCCTCCTCCTCTCCCTCTCCTTCTCCTCCTTCTGTCCTCCCTCGACCCCTCTAACCGCTCATTCAGTGCCTCTACCCTCACTTGTCCTTCCCCTTTCTCCCATCAATAACAGTTTTGTTTCTGCTCTCTCTCTCTCTCTCTCTCTCTCTCTCTCTCTCTCTCTCTCTCTATCTCTCTCTCTCTGAACGTTGGTTAATGCATTTGTTTGTTGTTTTATTTCAAAAACACATGAACAAAGACAATTTGAAATTCCAAATAAACATTCGCTACTTTATATCATCATTATATTCATATCATATATTATTTTATATACGTCCCTGAATTTAGAAGTTTAAAGGGGTCGTCCTTGTCTGAAGAATCGGTAAAAATTTGTACTAATTTACACACACACACACACACACACACACACACACACACACACACACACACACACACACACACACACACACACACACACACACACACACAACAAAAGACATGCAGACATACACCATTATATTTTATGCCACAAATCTACTATCACATTAATTTTTGTCCTTGTGTGTCCTAGCTCTGATAACACGTTCGCCTGTATCAATATTCATAACCCTTCCCGCTCACCCAGACCCACACAGCAACACACACTAACACATGAAACGTTTTAAACATCAGAAATAAATATATATATATATATATATATATATATATATATATATATATATATATATCCGTCTTAGCGTTATAACGAAATTAAGGTTTAACTATGATAGTGATTCAGCTTTCACGGTGGTTTTTTTTTTAATTTTTTTTTGGTGCGTCTCCACCCATCTTTATTTTATTAGGCATCACCGAGTGTGATATGTGTGTGTGTGTGTGTGTGTGTGTGTGTGTGTGTGTGTGTGTGTGTGTGTGTGTGTGTGTGTGTGTGTGTGTGTGTGTGTGTATTATTTAATCACCATTTTAATCTTTCCTCCCGGAGAGATTACAATGGTAGTTAAATAATCCCCCTGAACTAGGTTAACTATAGACCATATAGTTCTGCTAGGGTTATCGATAAAGCATTACCCCTCCCACCACAAAGCTGCCGTGAGCCAGGATTAAACTTGCAACTTTTAGGCCACGGATCATATAAACATGTGTATATAATCCTTGCTTTAGGCCACGAGCCGAGCATTGTACCAGAGAGCCTCCGTCCCAGAGAAAGCATGTAACTCATTATAGCCCGATCTATGGGTAAGACTGACTCTTTAAACATCATACACAACTAACATCTTGCCTATCACTGATGTTAAACCCAATTAGTTTAACATCAGTGGTAGGCAAGATGTTAGAAGCTATCGTAGCAAGAGCAATTAGAAAACATTTAGATGAACACAAGCCAATTAGACATAGTCAACATGGTTTTAGCAAGGGGAAGTCCTGCCTGACAAATTTATTATCCTTCTATAGGAAAGTATTTGAAACCATAGATATGGGGGACGAGTATGATATAGTTTATTTGGACTTGAGTAAAGCCTTTGACAGAGTACCCCATAGGAGACTGTTAAGTAAAGTCAAGTCTCATGGCATAGGTGGGAAGGTACTAGAGTGGATTAGGGGATGGCTTACTAGTAGGGAACGGAGGGTACAGATTAATGGGAAGAAATCAGAATGGGATAATGTCACTAGTGGAGTTTCACAGGGATCAATACTAGGACCGTTATTATTCATAATCTATATAAATGACTTAGAGACAGGAATAAACAGTGATATCTGTAAATTTGCCGATGACACAAAGATAGGAAGACCGGTAAAGAATATAGATGATGCTAGGATGCTGCAGGATGACAAATAAGCTGTACGAGTGGCCAGAGAAATGGCAGATGCAGTTTAATGTTAACAAGTGTAGCACTATGAGCGTAGGTAAAGGTAATAGGCCTGTAGACTACATATTAAATGACACTACCTTAGGAAGGTCATATAGTGTGAGGGACTTGGGAGTTCAAATAAGCAGTGACTTGCGCCCCAGGGAACAGTGTATTATAGCTAGAAATAGGGCCAACAAGATACTGGGATTTATTGGTAGGTGTGTGACAAATAGGAGTTCTGAAGTCATTTTGAGGTTGTATTTCTTTACTAGGTTTTGTTTAGAGGTCTATGCCTCAGCCATGGTGGACCACCGCTGTACCACTGTGGTGCCCGACCACAGCAGTTCCTCCCCAGTAAACAGCTTATAAGCATCACGGGCCCGAGCGGGGACTAGATCTGCCGACTAAGCGAATGCAAGGCCAACGCGCTACCACTGTACTAGTCACGAGGCTAAAATTCTGGCAGCGGTGGGATTCGAACCCACGCCTCCGAAGAGACTGGTGCCTTAAACCAGCGCCTTAGACCGCTCGGCCACGCTACCGTTATTTAGCGCTTGTTAGACCCCAGCTAGATTATGCAGCTCAATTTTAGTCCCCTTATTATAGGAAGGATATAGGCTCCTTGGAGGAAGTTCAGAGAAGAATGACCAAGATGATTCAGGGGCTGAGAAATTTATCCTACAAAGATAGATTAAAACGCCTTAATCTCCACTCCCTAGAGAGAAGGAGGGCAAGAGGGGATATGATTGAGGTTTTCAAATGGGTAAAAGGAATTAATAAGGGAAACATTGATCAGGTTTTAAAAATTAGTAGTCAGGATAGGACACGTGGAAATGGGTACAAGCTAGAAAAACTTAGATTCAGGACAGACATAGGTAGATATTGGTTCACTAACAAAGTGGTGAACGATTGGAATAGGCTGGGTAGACACGTAATAAGTGCTGAGTCAATAGGTAGCTTTAAAAGACGGTTGGATCAGAGTATGGATAGGGATGACAGGTGGGATGGCTAAATATCGGATTATTCCAATGATGGGAGACAAGGAACTGCCTCGTGTAGTCTGTAGGTCATCAACTGGCCTCTTCCAGTCTCCTCAATTCTTATGTTCTTATACACCCCATCCTCTTGCTGAATGAGGACAGTAACTGATCATCATTGATCCCACGACACAACCCTAACCTAAACTTAACTGACCCCCTGGACACCACCAACCTAACCTAACCTAACCTAACACTGATTCGGTCAGGTGTGCGTACCATTAGAAATCAAACAGTACATGTTAAGTAAGGCATTGACCGCTCACTAAAACCTTCACAGATGTTCAGTACAGTAAGTATCCTGTGTAATACAACTACAATTATTGTGATCGGTTTGCATGCGTTGTTCTGCAGATTAACAGAGTCCTTCTTTACCCCGTAGACAACCACCATTGGACTAGAGATAGGGAGGGAAAATCATAACACTACTATAAGATCGCCTTGATAAGTAGCAAACTTGACAAGAGCAGACTCATTAGAGGGTGGAAATAGGCCTCTCCTTGTGTGTAGCGATCCTTCCTTCCTTAAATATTAAGTACGGTTTTACTTCATAATTAGGCATTACATTTCAATAAAGTCAATAATCTATCTGAGTAACTATCTTGACGGTTCTACAACAAGATGCATCGGGCGAGGGCATTCACTTTCCTTCTTCCTCACCTTCGTGCAGCCCTTCCCATCCTCACCTGTTTGACGTAGTGATGTGGGTGGCACGGGTTAGACTACCGTGGGAAGATGAACTTGATAACATCGTGAAATGGCCACAGTACAGGTGTTTGGCCACGTCCAAGGATCTTATCTGTATATGATCCTTGGCCACGTCCAGCGGCCCAAGCGGAGACAGTGGGCAGGCTGCAGGGCGGGGAGTGGAGGTGTGGGGTGTTGACCAGCGGGGGGGATGATGGGCCAAGTAGGGGAGGTGGGTGGTCATCTTTGTGTTCCTCGCACCAGTTGAAATTCTCTGTTAGTCTCTCTCCCTTTTTGTAATACATACTTATTAAAACAAAATCAGCAGCACTAATAACTGTGCGAGACAAGGATAACTGTTTGAAGGTGACGACTCACTCAATGTTGTGAGTGACAGTCACGTCAAAACAACTTGTATTCCCTTTCACCATTTGGCAATACAGTTGTTGGAAGGTTCATTCATCCGTCATGAGCAGTGCGTGCCCCCTGCCACGTGATAACCAGAACGAGCCTTACATACTTCAGTTAGTTAGTTAATGCAAAAAATAAGCAAGCGCCAGACATGTGAGGTCATATGGCGTTATATACTTGAGGCACAATATAACGACTGTAATGAGCTTCGTCGGACGTGTTGGAATCAACTGGCTAGCGTCGGGCTATTAAACAGATGCCGTCCTTACCTAACAAACCTTACCAAGAGAGGCTGGCATCACTTAACCCTTATACTCCGTAGATAAAAAGAAAACGGTGGTGATCTCACTAGAGAACGACGTTTATGAAGAAAACTTGTGTTTCTAAACCCTTAAGAGATTTACGACAATGTTAGCGTGAATAGAATGTCTCCAATTGATAACTCGTCACTAACGAGGAGTAAAGGGTAAGTGTCCTTCCACACCACGCTGCCATCACCACTTGTTTGCATTGATTCCAAGCGGATGTGTGCAAGACCAAGGCCAACAGTGCTCGGGACAACAGCCTGGCTAATGTGATGCTGGTGTACACGCCACTCAACTTGTATATAACGCACAGGGATTAGGTGCGAGCCCTGGTCAAGTCACTAAAAGTATTCTTCACTGCCAGGTCATGGTTACTGTCCCCCTTGAGTAAGGGGATGTGGGTGTGATGTGAGAGGTCTCAGCCTTACCCATAGATCCGTCTCTATGCCCGTGTCCCTTCAGGGAGGGCAATCATCCCGACCACGGTGAATGATACACACACTCACAAAAGGACATTATTGTTGCATATATATATATATATATATATATATATATATATATCATATATATATATATATATATATATATACATATATATATATATATATATATATATATACTATATATATATATATATATATATATATATATATATATATATATGTTTTGTAAATGGCTTGTTTCCTCCGTCATGGCATCGGTGAAGTAGTCATCCCACACTACTAATAGTCACACCAATAATTGTATTACAAAGTTTACAACACACTCTAGTTTGCCTTATTCAATATACAACAGAGAAATGTTGATCTATGTCAAGTATCAATATTCTCTAGAGGGATCTACACAAAAAAAATGGTGGTTTGACTTTTCTTTAATTTAGTTACATAAAGAGGCACAAATAGAGGCATGAATACTAAATAAACACCTCTGAATATAAAAATATACAACTATGATGACACAAGACAGACAGCGACGGACGAGGGACGATCTAGAGGAGACAGATTCTAACACAAACTTGAGGGTATAAAGGATGCAAGTGGCAAGACAAGAGGGCGACCTAACACCCACCACTAGAGATGGGAGGATGAGGGGGGAAAAAAAAAGAGAAAAAAAAGACTAAGGGTTGTTGGAATATTGAAGGAAAGGAGAAACTGAAACGATGCAAGACTCTTCCCCCAACAAGAAAATACTGACCTTTATATATATAAGCTTTTAGGTAAATATAACTTAAACCTATTAGTGTAAACATCAATAATGAACTTAGTTTCACATTTGTACCTGTCTGCACCTTTCCTACACACTATCGTCCCATCACACAACAGAACTAAGGAGTTAAAAAAAAACTATCAAGTACCTTATATTTTCTAACATACATACACACAAAAAAAATATTCTCTGCAGTATGTATGCATCTGTTACATGGATGAATATTATAAAAATGTTAAGTATATAAAAATAAGAGTACATACAAGATAACTGTATACACAACAAGAGTTTTACGTTAGCACCTTGTGTCCGTACAGAAGTTATTTATATATATACGTAGTAGGAACACTTTTTGAAATTCAATGTTATTTGTTCATCCTATGTAGTGTATATCCTGCTTCTTTTCTCCACTAATCCCGTGTTAGTGTTATCTTATCTTACAGTAGAAGGATATTTTACAAGTTCTGTACATCACCTTTCAAAATGGCCTTCACAAATCTGACATTCTCTCTGGACTTAATTATTAGTGTGTTGTGCGAAATAATAATAAATACTGAAAACATTGTACATACATAACTTTGTGAACACTGAATAATAAAGAGATCAACTACAAACTGAATATGGCAGCTAAAATACATAGTTATTATAGCACTATTGTGATACTTATGTCTAGGAACTTTTAATTTTTTTTTATATAAACACACATCATCACTGCCTCCTCCACCTCTTCCTCCTCCTTCAGGCAGGTCTTCCCACAGTCCTTGTAGAGCTTGTAGTAGTAGTAGTAGTAATAATGCTATCATGTTGGATGACATTACCTTACAATTATTCTAAACACCAATGGGTCTTTGTATTCTAAAAATTCTACAACTTAAAAAAGTCTACACTCCTGCTTTCAAATTCAAACAGCAATATAAAAACTAATTTAAAATCTATGAAATTAAAGTTTTTCAGCAAGTAAACTGACCATCATAATTTGGAAACTGTACAACTTCTCCCCAAACACCCTCCATCTCTGAACACTTGTTAACTCACATCAGGATATCATGACAGTCTTGGATTCCTAAACATATATATATCACACTGTCACTAAATCTTCCTCACACAGTTTCATGGGAAGACTTACATACATTACATTTCTTACACGAGTAGAGAGACGCTTGTGAGTACGTCAAACTTACATTCTCTAGGGTTGGTTTGGGCTATAACTCAGTGACAAAGAGAACCTTGGGCTATAACTCAGTGTGATGAGGAGTGCCTTGGGCTATCGCTTGGCTTGTGAGTACATCAGACTTACATTCTCTAGGGTTGGTTTGGGCTATAACTCAGTATGACGAGGAGTACCACCACCACCACCACCCTGCCTCCCTGCCTTCTCCTTCTCAAGTGGGAATGCCCAAAATGATGAAGGGAAGCCGGCTGTGTCCCTTTCCCGCTTGGCGAAGGCAGAGAAGGAGGAGACACAGTTGCCAATGTAGTGTTTGGAGCGACCTAGGATGGCAAGGTCAACATGGGGGTCAGACGGCTCACGCTTGTGTACACTCGCCTGGAGAAGGGGTCAAGGCAGGTCAATACGGGTCAACATAAGGTCAAGGTTAATGAGATTACACTTAGTTTGGAAGCATTGATAAATTCAAGGTAAAGACTGGTTAAAGCAATTCTGAAAAAATTTAATAAGTCAAAATTACTTTATGCAATGTTTAAACTGCTAAGTACAATTGGTTAAAATAAAAGCAATTGAGACAAGTATGATGAAATTTGACACACAAAATGTTAATGTGTAAATGTTTAAATAGAAAAAAGTCAGAGCACAGAGAGAGAGAGAGAGAGAAACAAATATTTGAGTTAGAGGAAACAAGACAAAGGAAGAACAATACAAAACAAACACATGGAAGCCTTCATAAAGTACATCTTCACTACCAACCAATTACACCTTAAAAAAAAATAAATAAAAAATAATGAAAAACCTAAGTTAGACGAGTCACATCAAAACTAACAAACCATACATACAAACACACACACACACACATGCACACACACACACCTTCATCTTCCTCAGCTCCTTGGTCAGCTCGGGGATGAGATGATCACTATCTGAGGCCACGAACACACTGGTGGCACCCGTGGCTTTGATGACGCGCTTCAGCTTCTTCACAATGGCACTGAAGGGAGGGAGGCAGAGGTCCGTGGTGGCCTTCCCGTGCTCATTGCGGTAACCAAGGCACTGTGGCGCGGCAAACAGGTTGGGGCTGTGTTGCACGTGCTCACAAGCCCTAACCTAACGCGGGGAAAAGATGATAAATGTAATATAATCCGCCATCGTGATATTTTTGTGATTATTGACATTTTAGGCTGAAGGATAACTCACTTTTTATATTTTATTATTTTATATCTTTATGTCTTGTGTCGTGTTCCGTGGATTGTAATAGGTGACAACTAGGAGCAGAGTGAGGGAGGGGGTGTCTGGGAAGCCCCTCCTTTGTGTTCTCTCCTATGAAAAAACAGGGCACAGAATAGGGTGGGGGAAAGGGGGGGGTGAGTAAAGTGTTCCTGAACCCTAAATGCCTTTCAATGGAGACATAAACCAGGATAGATACAGATAAATAGATAAAGATAGTATTTTCTACCTTAGCTGTTCTTGTAATGGTCAGCAGACAAAACACAGACAAAACAATACAATGAGGACTAGTTAAGTTAATGATACAACCTTCCTTCAGGGTGTCTTGGCGAGGTGGGTGGGTGGGGGGCGGGGGGGAGAGACTAACCCCTTATCCTCTAGGGTCTATAGGTCTAAGGGGTGATAACTGGGAGGAGTATTTTTTGGCGGGATATCAACCTGAATATATAAATAGATAAGACAGGTAGGTTTGGTGTGGATTAAATAATATGTTTGATAATTTTTGTGTTTAATAATTTCTGAGTGTTTGATAAAATCGTGCAATACAAAAGTGTTCCGTACTTACCCAGTCGACGCCATTACGAAGGTGTATGCCGATGAAAGGTCCGAAGGGGAGGGTGTTGATGAAGGTCTTGGCCTTACTCAGCACTGCATCACTCCACTGCAGGTACTTGTGGAGGACTCGGTTACTCTCCTGTACCGGGAAGCTTGCTGGTGCGCCGGTGAAAGCCAACACTAGAATACAGATGGAATTCAATACAGTACATACACTAGAACTCCTTATGGGAAAGAAAAATACATATACATAGTTAGTATTCTTTATTATTTTGGTATTATCGGTGAAAATGGTAGAAGTCCGTAAGGTAACCAAGCAAGGGACTTTTTACACTAACGGACAGGGTTCCCTCCGCATTAGTCCGTTGAATCGAGCGTCGACTGTACGTTATAAAAAGTTGAACCAGCACTCCTTGTAATACAGTAGAGTCACCTTATAAAATGTACTCAAGTCAACCACCTCTAATTCCATCCTTTCAAAAACTATCAACTTACTTTTCCCAGCATTCATATTTACCTTCCTTCTCTTACGTATACTATAAAATTCACCTTCCACTCTCTAAGCTTCTCTCTCTTCATTCTTTGCAAACAACACAGTGTCATCAGCAAACAAACAAGCATGCCACCACTAACCACTAACCACTAACCAACCCATGCCATTCATCTTCAATCTTGTACCTACATTCCCCATTTTATTGCTTTCATTTCTCTCATACACCCATCCATACCGACATTACACATCCTTGTTACACTCACTCCCACTCCTATAGGAACACTCTCACTTACCTCTCCATCCACTTGCCTCCCTAGAAAATGCCTTCATTCCTTACACTTACGCTTAAAAAAAGATAATAAATATAATCACATCTCTAAATGTATTCTGCCATTAGTATATATGTTCCTCATCTTCTTAACCTAACCTAACCTAACCTAACCTAACTTAACCTAACCTAACTGACTTTCCTGCACAACACACAGAACAACACTAATAAATACCCACCTTCCCCCCCAGTCTACCCTTGCCTCCCTACCCTTACCCTTACCTGGCCACTTGCTTGCCGGATACAGTTCAGTCCACTTGACGGCCATGTTCTGGTGGTGCACGTCGTAGGTGAGGCCGCGGTAAAACTCTGAACCTATGAAGTCAACCCCGAATGTGTCCCAGAATGGCCCAAAGGGGTTGCCCTCCTTGGCGTTGCAGCCGTCTGAGTTGTGCCGCGGGACGTAACAAAAGGCTGATGGGACAGGAAGGAGAGATGGTAATGATGTTTTAAGATTAAATAGCATGTTTTTGTTTTTTTATATCACCTCCCATATTTGTTATAAGTAATGATATACACTAAGTAGTTGTAGAGTTGAATATACGTATAAGGATAAAACAGTAAAGGTGACTGTATAAAGGCATTAAGAACTGAGATGAAATGAAAGAAATGTCGATAAAAAACAAATATTCAAATCTCAAAATTGGAATATAAACATTTGTCCATCATCAATTAAGTCAATTAGCTCGAATAATCTAAAGTATTACTGCAGCTCACACATAAGATACAACACTCGGTAAATGATCAGAAGCATTACATATAACCTGCCACCTGATACCTTTCCAATCTACTTACTCCCTGACTACAAAGGCAAAACAATGCATGAAAGCAAGTGAGAGGCACGCACCAATCCTTTCATGCGGTGGCCAAACAGTGTCAGCGAGGTGCTCCATGAAGTAATGCATCGGCACCACGCGATGGAACTTGGTGAACGGCTCAACCTTGAAGTAGGTGTCAAATGGAACCTGAATCTGAAGGCACGTAACATGGCGTCAGTACAGGAAATTGTGTTTGTAAGGATGTGGTTGAATGAATAAATTAATCAATGTTTATGCTATGATCAATAATCCCTTTGGTTGGGGCTGCAAGAATATTATTGCCTATGGGTTGTAAGAGGTTGGGTTAAGTTAGGTTAGGAACAATTACCAACAACAAGAATACAACACCAAACACTCACTGATCTAGGTTGAGTTAAGTTAAGTTAGGTTAGGTTAGGTTAGGTAAGATTACGTTAGGTTAGTTTAGGAACAATTACCACTAATAGAAGAATATACCACCCAGGACTCACAGATCTCAGGCTTGTACTCTACCCAGGTTGATGCTAGGTTAGGTTAAGTTAAGTTATGTTAGGTTAGGTTAGGTTACAACACCCAGGACTCACTGATCTCAGGCTTGTTCTCTACCCAGGTTGATGCTAGGTTAGGTTAAGTTAAGTTATGTTATGTTAGGTTAGGTTACAACACCCAGGACTCACAGATCTCAGGCTTGTTCTCTACCCAGGTTGATGCTAGGTTAGGTTAAGTTAAGTTATGTTAGGTTAGGTTACAACACCCAGGACTCACTGATCTCGGGTTGCCTGGCTTGTACTCTACCCAGGGCGGCAACACAAGGGTTCGGTTGATTCCCTTAGCGAAGCCCAAAGCACCGAGGAAGTGGTCAGCCTGGTTACCGAAACGACCTGAAACATAACATTCATGAGAGAGAGAGAGAGAGAGAGAGAGAGAGAGAGAGAGAGAGAGAGAGAGAGAGAGAGAGAGAGAGAGAGAGAGAGAGAGAGAGAGAGAGAGAGAATAACAAAATATATAATCCACTTCCTGTACAATCATTATTAGTCATTAAATACATATGTTTGGCCCTTACCCATACACGGACAATACATGACATATCCATTTTCGTCCCTCTCCAGTCCTTCATACACTCCTAGCAAGCATAAGGTGATAATACAGCGGTAAATGAAGGAAATTCCCACTCTGCCCCCGCCTGCCATGCCTTTGTTGACGTCTGAAAACAAACAATACAGGAAGGGTTAAGAAAGATAAATTATTATACACTTATTATACACTAAACCTGAAGTAATAGGAAGGTTAAGAATTATTTATGATATTAAGATAAAGAAAATATTACTTCAGAAAGCCTGGAGGTAGAAGAAATTATAAAGAAGTGCCGTTGGAAAGGGTGATGGAAATGCGCGGGAAACGAGTGCATTGATAATGTTTCTGTATGATTAATGGCTTTTTTCAGAGCTTCAGAGGCAGTGGCAAGAAACTTAACTCCATGAAGAATATTTTGAATCAGTTGTAATTCATATAGATTTAAACTTGGCTTAGGAGTCACGTTGTTTTGTTTGGCCGACCGTCGCACACTCTATGACTATTAAATATCCTTACAAAGTTACATTCCCTCAGATAGCTACTCCCTAAGGATTACAGTATATAATCCTTGATACAGCCCTAGGGTAGTGCAGATCCCCCCCCTTCCTCCAGCCTTCTGTACCACTCCTCTACTCCTACTATTGGTTATGGACTCTATTAACTAGCCTCTTATATCTGGCACATTTTATTTGCTCTACATTAACTCGCTCATGCCAATATTTTTTTCTACTTGTTTTCCAATTCAATTTTTCCTGATACATAAGCAGTTTGGAAGGGAAACACTATTAGGAAATCTCTATTTATTCAATTTTAATATCATAATAAACATTTGTAGAGGTAAGGAGGAGAAAAGATGGAAGTCTTGTGAGGCTAATGGAGAGAATGGAGCTGCACGGTTAATGATCATGAGGAAAATCCAGAAAACATGGATAGTTTGTGCAGGGCATTATGTGGAAAAACTGGGCAGTAAAGAACGTTCATAAATAGAGATATCACAGACATGGACATTTAAATTAACACAACACAGCATATCACAGCAGTCCTGAATACATAGCTACAGTTGAAGTGAGTTACATAAGTGCCTGCCAGTTAATCTTCTTGCAATTGAGGTTGGTTAGCAAGGAATTTTAGCTCGGCCAGCCCCTCCATTCTTCACTCAAGACCTCATACCACGCAATAAGCTGTGATACTGATTTGTTGATGTCAATGCCTTAATGCGCTGCATGAATGTATCCAGGGCTGCTACTGACTCTGAATTTCTAAAACGAGCTGTGGCTTCAATGAGCATTTCTGCTGCAATCCGTGATTTTGCAACAACACGACTGCTGTTTTCAATCACAGGCTGTGAATCAACAGCAGAACCATTGTGTTCAATCACAGGCTGTGAATCAACAGCAGAACCATTGTGTTCAATCACAGGCTGTGAATCAACAGCAGAATCATTGTGTTCAAAATCAGGCTGTGAATCAACAGCAGAATCATTGTGTTCAAAATCAGGCTGTGAATCAACAGCAGAACCATTGTGTTCAATCACAGGCTGTGAATCAACAGCAGAATCATTGTGTTCAAAATCAGGCTGTGAATCAACAGCAGAATCATTGTGTTCAAAATCAGGCTGTGAATCAACAGCAGAATCATTGTGTTCAAAATCAGGCTGTGAATCAACAGCAGAACCATTGTGTTCAATCACAGGCTGTGAATCAACAGCAGAATCATTGTGTTCAAAATCAGGCTGTGAATCAACAGCAGAATCATTGTGTTCAAAATCAGGGTTCGTTTCCATGATACCAGGCCAAGCCTCTAACATCCCCTCATCAGGTATTTCAACTTCCACTTTCACAATATCATCTAATCCCATCTGTATATTATTTCCATCCGTTTCCATCATCACATTAATAGCATTAAGTGAATTTACTTCATTTAATTCATTACACTGTTGGCTTTCTATGTTACTTAAGTGTTTGACAAAGCTCTCCTTTGTTGCTTTTTCTTGGCCAAGTGCCAAAGCTGCCAAGCATTGCCGACTCTCAGTGGTCATGACAACCATCTGGGGCACCACCGTCATACTGTAATCAGCACATGCTACCTGGTGGTTACAAATATCAGCATACACAACCTTACAGATGCATGAGCACATTCCAGTGGTGAGATCAACCTCATATTGTTGTGTTGGTTCTGACTGGCTCTGCACAATGTACTTCCCGTCACCCAAGGACTTCACTGCATCTGTAAACACCTTGTACACACTCATTGGCTTGACTTGGCGTCGACTCAGTGCCACGTCTACCAGTCGCTGCCTCATGTAGCTGTCAAAGATTTCCACCATGAAAACAACCAACTGTGCAGTGTTGTACGCTTTGCATCTGAAAAGAAAAAAAATATATTATATGTTACAATTGCTTGAATTTATTTTATGGTAAAATAAAATACATACATATTGAAAAAAAAAAGTAACATAAGGTAACTAATAGTTGAGACATGTTCTTCTTAGGTATACATTGGATACATTTGCCTGAAAGCCTATTTGAGGTGACAGAAAAAGTAATGTAAGCATATAAGAAAGCAACTACAATGAACAATGCAGAAGCTCTGTTCTCTATTAGAGATAGTTGAGTTAATCTTACCTGTCCTTGATAATATACATGGTGGCTTCACAAAAGTGGTTAGTGTGGTCCCATGCACCACCTCGGTAGGCAATGGACCACTCTTCTTTACATTCCACCAGGGAGGTCAGGTAACTGAAAATTTAAAAGAATATAAGTTGATTCATTCAAAAAATTGAGAAGGAAGGTAAGAAAACAAGTTAATGGTTCTGTAATGAATCTTAGTGGTAATTTTTTTATAGGAAAATATTCAATGACCAATGAAAATATTACCTTAGAAACTTGGGATATGTCTTGACTAGAGAGCTGGCTTGGATATTCTCCCAACCCTCATGAAACAAGGCTCTTGATTTGGCATACACCAGAGACTTCATCGCAGACATAATTTCTTGCCACTGATGCCTTTGATAGCCTTGTCTTGAATCCAAAAGCCATCGCCATGTTTGTTTCAGAATGTGAAAGGTAGATAGGAAGCGTTGTGATGTGGGCCATGTGTTTGCTAGCGCCTTTCTCACTGCATCACAATTATCTGTCAGGAAGGACTGTGGTTCTCCCATACCATAAAAAGCACACTCACCAAGAGCTTCTTTCACCATACCAAAGCCTGTAAAGGACAAACAACAAACATAAATTACAGTGCATAACCGGCTACAGTTACATAGTAGACAGCTAAAAATAGCAAACAAATGCACAACATTACTAACCTTTAGTTAGTGTTGCTTCATCGCGAGAGGATGTGAACAGCATAGCCAATGGCACTGCACCAGCTGGTCCTGCACACAGAAGGGGTATAACAGCAGTGTTTAGCTTGTCAACACATCTGGTGGCATCCACAAACACTACTTCACTAGCCTCTCTCATTTGGTTGTGTGCTCTTCTCATGAAAGGTGTTATTAAAGCAACACACAAGCGATCACCATCATGCTCAATTTTCAGAGTAATTTCCTGGTTATCGTCTCTATACTTAGTCAGTGCTTCATACATGGAGGGGTTGTGTTTTTTTGTTTTTTTTGCTCAATTCACCATACTTCTTTTTCATCCATACACTCCGCATGTACTGAATGGACCTTGGAGAAGGATTTATGGCATGGTTTAGTTGACCTTGGAAATCATCACATAAGTCCATCTTCATTTCGTGATGCCAGTGTGCCTGAACCGTTGTCATACCTGCAAATATGAGCATAAGTCAGTCATAGTACTACATACCACATCAAATCAGAGCATACCTTTCTACTTCACCATAGTCACCATTCACTATGCAACCACTTGTCTACCTAGGCTAACATGTGGTGCAAGTTGATACATGCCATGCCACAGCTGTTAAATATATGTCATCCCCAGATTCAGTGCACTATGTTGCATCTCTGTGGACCTAGGGAGGGGGAGGAGGGAAGGCACTCACCAACATTATTGTACATTACCTTGCTCAAAGTACTTGTTAAACACCTCTTTTGTGTTTGGTAGTACTCGTAGTTGATTAGGAGCATCACCAGAATCAAGTGGATGGTTGTGGTTCCCCCGGATCTTCACAAAACACGGGAAATCATTTAACAGCGGATCACTTTTAACAGCCTTCTTGTATAGGATCTTTATTGCAGCATCCATGAATACCCTACAACTGTAAAAACACATTAATAATATTTTTTGTGCTCAAAGTTTTACACAGCATTCACCACTCTGTCTACCTAGGTTTGTAAAACTATTGCTGTAAAACTATATGACTTTACTGAATAATAAAACCTACAATACAAGTTTTGCTTTTAATTTGTTTGCATGCTATCCATCATGGATATTAAGCTTTACTTTTTTGTCATGCTGCAGGCAGAGGCGCATATGGGAAATTTTTTTTGGGGGGGTGGGTGGGGGGTGGGCGGCGGTGGTAGTAGGCAAAAGTACAAATAGCACTCTCACAAGCACCAGTTCCTTGTTATAACTCCTGTTCTGGAGCTTGAAAGTTGATATTATCATTATTATTGTGGGGTGCATGTAAATAGGTGCCTTACCTCTGGATCTGCCTCTGACTGCATTGCATCCATTTGTTTAAGTCCAGAGTATGGTAAAATTTTACATCTTCACCATAATGGCGTTTGTTTACGTCTGTGTCTCACCTCTGCTCCTCGTCCAACTCCTTACTTTTGGTAGCTTCTATATTAATGTAACCTAACCTATCCTAACCTAACCAAACCTAAACCTACATTGACAAATAACAGAACCTTGTTTAAACCAAACTAAACTTTATTTTTCGAAGATAAGGTCTCACAGAAAACATTGAATATCTCACTAACTAGGGATTTGCGACGGAAATCTAATCAAGAAAACTTTCTCAAAATGTATCAGGTAATGCAAAAATATAACCCTGAATTTTCTAGAGCGTTACTGTGAAGATGTAAAATAATACCCAGAGTATTAAAAATACTTACCCAGTAGAGGTCTTCTTCACTCCCTTGTGTTTGACGCCGTGGTGACATATAAACTGCTGGCGAAACACCTTTTTAACACAAGGATACAGTAGGTACGGGTTAAAACACATGCCGGATTTAAATAAGAAAACTTCTTTCCAGCGCTCAAATTCCTCACGAGATTTTACATTAAGCCTGAACTTAACGTAGTTGTCACCCTTATGAATTGCGATTGCGCGGAAACCATATTCTTCAAAATTCAGCAGGTCTGCGTCTACTAAACTGGCCATTTTGCTGCCTTTTACTGGCCTGCAGGATGGATGGGTGAAGGCCGCGGTAGCTTACCTATAAGTGATAGGTGTTTGTTTAATGTTAATTGCTTATCAGTGCTGACTCGCCAAGGCAACTTTCAGCGGCGTTGACAACATATAACGGAGGTCGAGCCTTGCACACTACTTATCCTTATACTTGATAGTTGTGTTATAGTATGGTATGTCTAATTTTGGTATTTAAGAGCTTTCCCGCTATCTATATTCACTTTCCCTATGTCCGACTTCCTTCCCTGGGACTCCTAGAATGAATGTATGTTCTCTGCTTCCTGGTGGGTGACGGCTCCCTAAAGCAGTGACAGCCCATAGTACACGTGTGTTCCGATCAGCTGGCGTAATTTTTTTTTTTTTTAAATTGTCCCCCTCCTCAAAACACAGGGACACGGGCTAACTATAGGAGCCCGTCTGAGTATGGCATTGAATCCGTTGTTTAGCGTTGAGCGAGGGTGGAGAGTTGAGAGTGGCAGCTTGGCAGGACAGTGGAGCAGGTAGTGACAGAGCTGATAGGGTCATCTGCTTCCTCAAGGCAGTGTGTACAAGGGTCGGGGACGCTATTAAGATTTGTTTGGATCAGAGGTAGCCAAGCCGCAGTTTGTGCACGTGTGTGACTATGTATGGTGAGGTCTGGACTGGGGGATGAGGAGGCTGTCGTGATGAATAATAACCCCTACAGTTGTAAAAGTCACTTGTACTACCAAGTAAGTAAGTAAGTAATTGAATAACAGCTGTAGATAGACTTAGACTTGGGTTGGGAGTCACGTGGTTTTGTTTAGCAGACGGACACGCCATCTATGACCATTAAATCTCCTTACAACATTCCCTCAGATCCTCCCTCCACAGGCTGGATATCCTTCTATAATAAACCTCACCTCACATTGCATGGCGCTGGACTGCAGGTAATTTATTATTGTGTTTACAGGAAGGTGAATACGTAGTTATTGTTACAACTACTGAGTCATTGTATCATGTATCTATTTTATTGGATAGATATGAGGTTAACGTAAGATAAGTGGGAAGAGAAGAAGAGGTCAATAGATGGGCGGAACCTGACGTTTATAAACACTTATTTGTATCTACAGGTAGTATTACAGGTGTTCCCTCTAGGTGTTGGTAATGGAAGAGATGGATGAGTGTGGATGATATGTATAGGCAGTGTGTGGTGGATGTAGTTATGGATTAATTGTAATGCTAGAGTCATGATTACCTACCTCACTCTAATGATGTCGAGCTTCTGTCGCTTAATTATACGTACTGGTGCTATTGTTATTGTTATTATTATTGTTATTATTAGTAGTATGGTAAATCTGTAGAACAATGAACGCCTCCTAACCTATCAGAATAAATTTTGTTGCTTTCTTAGGTTAGGTTAGGTTTGTGGGTCAGGGTCAGTTTAGTTTAGGATAGGGTTGTGTCGTTGGTGGGATCCGGTTAGGTTACGTCAGTGGTTGAGTTAGGTTAGTGGTTAGGTTAAGTTAGGTTAGTGGTTAGGTTAGGTTAGGCAGGTGGCAGCAAAATTACGTAGACACAATTCAAATGTGAACAACTGGTGCTTCTTTATAATTAATCTTGAAATACTATCAGAATACAGATACTCTAAAGCTTGTCATGTTGTATTCATGTATTTAGGAAAGAATGTTGGCTTTATATTATTTTATGTTTGTCACTAATTTTCATAATTTTCTCTAACATATCTCATTCCAAGCTAACATTCTATATAAATGTTTGTATAGCTAAGTGAATGTGTTTATACTATAGTTGTTTTATCTAACTGTCTTATTGTGTTCCTTGCAGGCTGTCTGTTTTCATTATAGTTGTTCTATCTAACTGTCATATTGTGTTCCTTGCAGGCTGTCTGTTTTCATTATAATTGTTCTATCTAACTGTCTTATTGTGTTCCTTGCAGGCTGTCTGTTTTCATTATAATTGTTCTATCTAACTGTCTTATTGTGTTCCTTGCAGGCTGTCTGTTTTCATTACAATTGTTCTATCTAACTCATATTGTGTTCCTTGCAGGCTGTCTGTTTTCATTACAATTGTTCTATCTAACTCATATTGTGTTCCTTGCAGGCTGTCTGTTTTCAGTATAATTGTTCTATCTAACTGTCTTATTGTGTTCCTTGCAGGCTGTCTGTGTGTGTCTGTCTACTGTAATCCTCTCCTGTGACTTGCTAGCCTTTCCTTCCTGGTTGTCTCTGATTCTTACCTTCCTTCCCCTTTAACAACAACACCTTTACATTTCACCTGACCTCACTACAGGCTATCTTGACCCTTCTACCTTCTGTCACATCCTCTCACCCAACACACCATTCCTCTTGCCTCTCTCTACCTTCGTGTCTTCTCCTTCCTTCTCCCTTCTTCCTTCTCCCACCCAAGTGTGCGATGGAGGGTGGGTTGACTCTTAACAATGGCACCATCACCAGTGCCAGCGGAGACAAGAAGCAGGACCAGGTCAGTCAGGATTCTACTATTTTATTTTTTACTCGGACATTACCTGTTTCCTTGTACATTACCTGTTTATTAGTCTTTAGTTACAAGCTATGGAGAAGGGACAGTATGAGTGTTAGTTAGTGTTTTCTTCCATGTTACAGTTATGTTAATACACTTTTTATCATAGTTCAGTCAGTTATTGTTATTATATCTCTACCTGTTCTTGTCAATGTACTAATACTCTCAATCCCAAGTCTGCTCACCATCTCAATCCTGCTCCTCTCCTTCACTATCCCTCTAATATGCTTTTTTTTATTTATTATATCCATCCTTGTCACTTGTAATGCAAATCCCAGCATCTTTAATTCTGATACAAGGCTACTTCGGTAATGATGATAATGATGATATGATGGTGAAAGTGATAATGACAATGATTTATAATATTTGCTACATGGTAATGTTAATAATAATAATAATGATGATAATAATAATAATAATGATGATGAAATAACAATGATTTATGATGTTTTTTTCAGATCCTGCTGCAGCCCTTTACCTATGTCCTCCAAGTTCCCGGTAAGATGATCCGAGGCAAGTTGGCTCAAGCCTTTAACTACTGGATGAAGATTCCTGATGACAAGCTGATGACTATTTCAGACATCATACAAATGCTGCACAATGCTAGCCTGCTGTGAGTGTGTAATAATAATAATAATAATAATAAAACGGTTTATTAACATGCCCCATAGTCTAGAATATAACTAAATTTACACAGAGTTTAAGGTGCGTACTATGGAAGGGATTGTGCTCTGATTAAAGCGGTCGGTCCTCGGTGCTTTGATTGGAATTAATATGTTGGTGTGTGTGGTAGTATGAAAGGGGGGGGGGTATCGGGGGGAAGCAGAAGATGGTGTTGTGGGTGCACTAAGAGGTCTTCCCTGAATTTCCTAAGGGCCTCCTCATGTCTGTAAATGCACAATGTAATGCATTTACCTAGTTGTATATTACAGGGTTCGAGCGGGGCTCATAGTGCCCTGTCTCCATATCTAAAATTATCCAACCTTTCCTTGAATATATGTACATTATCTGCTGTAACGATCTCTTCACTCAAGCCATTCCACACATCCACGGTAACCCTTAGTGTTCCCCTTCTCCTTCCCGGATGTACCATTTCCTCAGTCTCATGTCCAAAACTCTCCAGTAAAATTTCTTCTTTTCGGTCTCTGTCCTTCTCTCGTTTTTTTTCCTTTGCTTCATTTCTCAGCTCTTTCTCTTTTTCCCTTTCTTCCAGGTTCATATCTCTTTTTATCCACATGTTTTTGTACTCTGAATTCCCAGCCAGTTTTCCAGTTCTCGCTAATATTTCTTCTACTCCAACTTGGGACCTCATTTTAACTTTTAATGGTCTATTACTTTCCTCGTTATATTTTCCAATCCTATATACTTCTTCAGTTTCCTTTTCCAGTTCCCGTTCCTCGTCCTGAATCATTGTTATAATGCTTTTGACCATCTCTTTCTCCTCCTTCTCCCGCACATACTTTAATGGGTTCCTCTTTTCCTGTAATCCGAAGATTATCATGCACTTTTTCTTGTCAACCGTATCTCACACTAATCCTTCCTTTTCTGTAATGTGTGTGTGTGTGTGTGCTGTGATCTACATCTCTATATATCTTTCAGTTTTCACTATTTTTCCAATCATTACTTGCCATGATTATTCTTATATTACCTACATTCTTTTACTATCAACAACTTTAAGTGTATTTTTGATTAGTTTACTTATTCACTTTGTAAGCTTTGATATTTGTTATTATTGCAGCATCATTTATAATAACCTTGAGTCTGTGTGTTTTGAGTGTTCATTTCGGTGACATTGTTTACTTATACACTTAAATAACCTAACCTAACATAACTAACCTAACCTACTTGAGCGTGTGTGTTTTAAGTGATCATTTCGGTGACAGCATAGATGACATTGAGGACAGCAGTGTGTTGCGTCGAGGCATCCCGGTGGCTCACAGCATCTACGGTGTTGCCTCCACCATCAATGCTGCCAACTATGTATACTTCCTCGGCCTGGAGAGGGTGTTAGGCCTTGACCACCCGCAGGTAACTCTATACTTGTAATTCTTGTTAGTTTGTTGAATTTCATCTGTCATAATTTTTTGTTTTTGTTTTTGTTTCTTTTGATGATTCCTCTTTTTCTTTTTTTCTTTCTTTCATTCCCTTGCATCCTTCCTCCCTCCCTCCTTCTCTCCCATGCATTTATCCTTCCTTCCTTTCCTTTATTCCCTCCCTTCCCTTCCTTGTTCCTATAATGATTCCTCTCTTTCTTTCTTTCATTCCCTTACATCCTTCCTTCCTCCCTCCCTACCTCTCATGCATTTATATCCTTCCTTCCTTCCTTCCTTCCTTCCTTTCCTTTCTTCTATACTCACCTTACTCTTATTAACAGGCTACCCAGGTGTTCTGTGAGCAGCTTCTGGAGCTTCACCGAGGTCAGGGAATGGAGATCTATTGGCGAGACTCCTTCATCTGTCCCTCTGAGGAAGAGTACCGACAAATGACCATCCGAAGTGAGTATGAGTTCAGAGAAGGTGATGATGTGCTAGAGAGGAATGGATGAATAGAGGGATTTTAGGGTAGAGACAAATTTATTTACGATTTATATTGACAACTCCCCAAAGGAAAATATCAAAATGCAGTAAGGGGGTAAATATGTGTGTCTAAATTTAGTTCAGAAATATAGATAAGTAAATATCAACATTATGAATCTTTCCCTTTGCCCGCAGAGACTGGAGGCTTGTTTGGCCTTGCGATAAGACTGATGCAGCTGTTCAGTAACTCCAACAAAGACTACTCCACTATCACCGGCATCCTGGGACTCTACTTCCAGATACGGGATGACCACGCCAACTTATGCATGAAGGAGGTGGGTTAAGTTTGGTTAGGTCAGGTCAGGTCGATTGTCGGTCATCCTCGCTGAATTATCTATAACTATGATGTGGTAGCATGGATGGAGGTCAGGGATAAGGGATGATAGTTATATTATTTGTACAGTAATATGGAACTGTTTATCTAATGCCTTATTTTATTGATGGCCATCATTTGATATCACATTTTATATCACTACTACTTGACTTGAATAATACAAAGTTCACTCTTCCTTCAACAGTACAGTGACAGCAAGAGTTACTGTGAAGACCTAACGGAAGGGCAAGTTCAGCTTCCCAGTGATTCATGCCATCAACACACAGCCAGACGACCACCAAGTCATCAGTATCCTTAATTTGCAGTGTGTGTGTGTGTGAGTTTAACAGAGAATTTTAGGTGAGAGGAAGGGAGAAGGAAGGAGGAACATTTGAGAAGAAATAAGTGAAGAGTGAATGAGAGAAAAAAAGGATGTGTGTGTGTGTGTGTGTGTGTGTGAGACCTGGAGATTTTAATTATTTACTGAGATAGAGAGAGAGAGAGAGAGTATTTTACTATCTCCACCACCACTTTCCTTAACCCGATCCCTTTAGACATCATCCGGCAAAGACCTAAGGACCTGGAAGTGAAGAGGTACTGTGTTTCCCTCCTGGAGAAGTCTGGTTCCCTGCAGTACACAAAGGAGACTCTCAGAACCTTGGAAGTGGAGGCACAGCACGAGATTGCATCATTAGGGGGAAACCCTCACCTAGAAGCCCTCATGGAAGAGTTGAGAATCAAAGAGTAGAATTGTTTAGGTGCGATCGATGTGACTTTTTTTTTTTTTTCCTGTGGTAGCTTTCTCAATTTTTTTTATTTCCTTTGTGGTTTTTTTTTCTTCTTTTTCATTTTTGTTTGTATTCCAACTCTGTGTGTGTGTGTGTGTGTGTGTGTGTGTACGTCTTGTTTTGGCTGCTCTCCTTAAGGGGATGTCGGCTTGTTATATAGGTAGATAGATAGGCTAGTAATACTGTTATTTATTTTTTCTCCTCCTCTTCCTCCTCCTCTTGATGTTATGTCTGGTGACAGTTAGTATATTGACATTATTTCCTTCCACAAAGCACAGTCAGATTTGTTGTTTCTGTGACCAGGTTTAACTTTGGTTTCCATTCACTGCTTCTTGAGTGTGCATGATGGAAGGAAATGAGTGTGATGCACAAAACTGTTACCAGATCGCATCTCAAACGGTTACTTGTAGCATATTTCAGTGCTCCATCAACAGGGATTAAAGTGTAGTATATTTAAAGTTGAACATAAGTATTTATTATTTACTTACATGATTTTTTAATAATGTATGGTTTCATAATGACGGACAGACATTATTGTATTTTGGAAACTTTATTTTACATTTTTCTTACAAAGACAACCTTAGCTTTGTTTTAAAAAATCAATTGAGTTGGCTTCATTGCCATTACAGGAACTACCACGTGTAGGCCTCTGGGCCTTTTGTAGCTTCCTTATATTCTTATATGTTGATTTGATAACAAAACTCTTGGAGGAAGCCCAGTTTAGATCTATAAAACATCAGGTGTGGAGGTGCATCAGAGGCTTGAAGGTCGTACTAAGAATGTGACAGCCACGTGAAGCTGTGAAGCCAAACCAATGTGTAAGCTCTGAAGGAAAGAGGACAGAGGTGATTACAATGTTATGCAATGCCACTTAAGTGTGATCACATCAAGGCTGATCAAGGTGCATTATAATGCAACAGTATATTGCTTCACTTCTAATGTTTTCCTTCAAAGGCCTCAACCTAAGTCTAAAGTGGATGCATTTTATACAAGTATTTAGCCTCAGTTCCTACAGTCTCAGTCCCACAGTTGTGAAACATGATACCACTTTGTTATTGCAATGGTGTTTTACTGTTGTACTAATTGCAATGGTGTTTACTGTTGTACTAATTGCAATGGTGTTTGCAAATATTGTTTTTAGCCATTTTGGGTGATTATAGGTATTGTTTTTATCTTGTATAAGAATTAGTTTTTTATTTATTTAGTCAGGAGAATGTGATAAAGTAGCATTAAGGTTATTTTTATTTGTCACCTTCATTTCCTTTTTCGAGTAATTGTCTTAATTTATCAAGTTAGTTTAATTACTTTGGTCTTGATGAAAAGGATTATATTATACAACTACATTGCAGTTCAAGTAAAGACATTTTCTGATATAACTGAGGTTCACGCCTCGCTCAAGGTGCAAAGTTTTCACTGATGATCAAGTAGTTACTGTCCTCCTTCAACATGGGCATGGAGTGTGTGCTCTCACCTCTCTCTTGGAGGGTAATGGCTGACCGTTACAAGTCCAGTGTTTGATTTAAGACCAATGCAAATCTTACACACACACTCATAATTCCTGTTTGGTTAGCCTTTGACCTTATATCTAATATGCAATACTTGTATTCTCATATCAGCTGTGTCAAAATTTTCAAATGAACTTACGAAACACATTTTTCCCATCTTGGAACCACAACCACATGAGATCTCAAAATACTTAAATATGTAAACAAACGAATATCAAAATGGAAACTTAAACTAACCATTGTACCTCCACTTACTCCTTTACATATTGTTAAGTTCCCCATTACAGATTCTCACCACTCGGAGTGCTTGTTAATGCATATCATTTTGTTATGTGTTTAGAGAATGTGATGTTAGTAAGTTGTAATGCTTTGACACAACAATCTATTGCCCGCCACTCACAGTCTATCCTTATTGAAATGATTTAAGTTGTCTTGCTTGTAACTTTCCTTTTAAATTTACTGGTTGGAATGGGGAAGAGGAGGAACTTTCCAGCTTAATATATCACTGCTTGTCATGGTATCCTGTAGAGGCAGCTTGTTTTACCAGTCAAAACACTGCAAATATGCCAAAGGTAATTTAACCATATAATTATTTTACTAAGATTCATGTGTAAACAGTAAACTACAGGTGGCTCAGTGAGAGTGGCTGTCTTGTTGCTAGTACTGCGTCTCACTCTTAGCTGCTTGGCAAGGGTGTTACATTCTCATCACCTTAGCTGGTAATATGATCCTTGTTGGTTAGTTCAGGGAGATGGTTGAACCTCCCTCTTTGAGTATTAGAGTTAGTGAAAGATAATATCCTTTGTTGTTTGAGGTGAGGCAGTGCAGTACCATGATGAAGCATGTGTCCCTCCCTCTACGGTGTGCTTCCATGTTATACTCTCAGTGCCTCTCCCTGGCCTCCCCTCCCCTCCCCTCCCACGCCCAACCTCACTACACTCATAACAACACTTACAACCATCATAATGTTAGTCCTTTGTTTTATTTAAGAAGTAACACAAGAAAAGACAGCTGTAGTGAGTTGTCTAGAAAGTCCTGCATCACCCTGTATTGGTGCATGAATGATTAAAAATATTGCTTCAGTCTGTTAGTAATCTGCTGCAAGAATGTGCAACCATATAAAAACCAAGAAGTTAACTGATGTTAATTGAAAAAGTATATATGTCAACACTGATGTATTTCTTGAGTCCCATGTGACTTATCTGATCCCTGGTTTAAGATGCAATCAAAGATATGGTGAATGACATGGATGATCAGCCACACGTGACACATGAATAATGAGTTCATGGATGCAACACAAAGATGGATGTGTGCATGCATCACGCCAACACTTACTCACTCAAACACCACAACATGCAAGGATGATGATACAGTCACTTACGATTAGTGATCAAATATTTGTAGCTGTGTGATCAATTTAATCTTTGAGTGATAAATAGTTGAGTTTGATTAACTGTGAGGGAAGGTGAAGGATTGTGAAGAGTCTTCCATTTAATGATACCTTAACAATTGCTTGCTACATAGAAGTAATGTAACAACACTAGAGTTAACTGATGCTGTGCTGCAATGTTGAAATAGATCAAGATAATTCAATTCTATTTTTTGTTTATTAGTAGTTTTAGTAAGTTGGTGATTTAGACTAGTAGTACATGTCTCTTATTATTCTCTTCACATCCTATAAAGTCATTGGAAGGGATGAGGGCAGAGGGCTGGGGACTCCTCACTAATACAACCCATGAGGACTATTTTCAAAATACATATTGGATTTGTCTTGGTGCTAATTCATATCTTTAAAATATTAGTGTGATACATGGTCTATAATGTTCTGAAACTTTTGTACATACACACATCTCAACTAAACTTCCCAACAATTAAACAAAAATTAACAATGGGAAGTAAATTACAAACGTTATATCCAAGGAGGATGTGACAACATTTTGGCATTTCAGAAGTATCACAAAAAAACAAATGAGACCTCGATAGTTTATTCTTTTTTAACCTTATTTTTATTTATTTATTTTATATTTCAATTGTTATGTTGTTATTTTTTGTTTTAATGAATACCACATTAAAAGACAAGTATAGAAAATTAAAAAATGTCTTCAAGGGACTTCAATTTAACTCACCAATTTCCTTGTTGTGTAGAAATCGTTGCTAATGTTCGTGTTGGCTTTGCATGCATGTGTGAGGCAGTGGTGTAGCAGCAACTCCAGCTGTCTTAGGCGTGGAGGGCTTAGGTAGTGTGTTAAGTGTTGTATATGTGCTTCATTGGGTAGCTCCTTGTGTCACTCACTGCTATTCTGAAGCCTCAGGAGTGTGTGTGTGTCTGCATAATATTTGAAAAGCCATAGTAATTACTATATGTTTTTATTTGTTTTATCAATATAATTATTTATTGTTGCTATTGAAATCATTTTTTAATATATATATAAATGTATATATAATTTATTTATTTATTTATTTATTATTATTATTTTATTTTTTTTATTTTGTCGTGGCCAGTGTGTGTAGCATTTATTGTGTGTTATGTATGGTTCACCTTAACTCACGAGACCTTCATAGGTGTGCTCATTGGATAAGGCATTTGACAACTGTAGTCACAAAATATTAGCTTTTTAGACGGCAGTAAGGTTGATAAACTTATAAAAATCATTATTTCCTATTTTTTCTTGGTGTCATTTAATTTCTTTAATGGAAAATAAATTACATACATAATTATTAATCCAATTTGACATATAATGATCATAATTGATGAACATATTAAAATAATTTAGTTTATTCCTTGGTTGAATTAACTTACACGGTTGTCACAGCCAATGTGTGTCCAGAGTACATGGTATCAAGTGTCAAGTCCCATCCCTCAAACCCTCAGTTCAGGCGTGTCATACCTGAGGGGAAGACAGGATGCGAGTCTGATCTCACAACCCTCACCTCAGCACACTGTAAAGCATGAGCCGAGGTGGTGATGAGGTGGTGGTGCCCAGAGCTCACCACTGGATGGGAAGGGTGTTGAAAAGTGTGTTTGATGGACTCGGTGATGTGGTGATGCATTCTGCAAACCTTCACCTGTTGAGACTTGCATTGGCATCTTATGATCTTTCTTTATTTTGTACTTAAGATGGGATGTGCACATTGTCTCGTATTATATACAGGTTGTATGAAATTAGGATCTGTTTTTGTTGTATGTGTAACACTTGAAAGGGTAATGTGGTGTTCTGACGGTTCAGTTTTGTGTGATTTATTTATGATTGAAATTTTTAAATTTTTAGATGTATATAAACTTTCTTTTTCATTTAATAGTTAACACTTTTTCAATAGACCTGTAATTTGCATGTTTTATTGAGAAGTATTGTCAGTACATATGATGACTTCTTTTTATTTTATATTATTAATTGTGGATGAATGTGATTGCAATGAAAGTTATTTGGTGCAGATTGATTTTGAACACCTACTTTGGCTGTCTTAATACATACTATTATACTTTTTAAAACTGGAAAAAAATGTTGCTGGCCAGATATGCTTCAGCCACAACAGTCACTTAGGCCTCATGAATACAATGAATTAGTTTGTCTGTAACCTGTACTCTAGTATTAAGGTTCATTCCACCCGTGTGAAGAGCCGAGGGCCTCCACGTCCTTGCTGCCACAACTCAGGACTTACATATCAAGCCGCAGATTCTCATTGACGAGGCAATGCAAGACAATCCACACAGGAAACCGGTGCTTTGTTTTATTTTATATTATTTACAATTTAACATCACAATCCTTTTTCCTGTTAATCATAATTATGTAATCATAATTATGCAATGCATGACAAAGAATTAATCAGTTGTGGGTTTGTGAATTTAGACATTTTTTAATTGTATTTTGTGTTTGGTGCCAGAAAGATTTTTGGCAAATTGTGTATCTTTTTGAGGATTTTTAATGCAGGACGGAGCAGAGTGACTGGTGAATGTGTCATCATTATCAGTCCAGTATGTTATTACTTATTGTATACACATGTTTTCCTCACTCATATATCATTAGTGACCTTATTATCAAGATATGAAAACTATATTTATTTTTAACTTAATGAGAAATGACATCTTTTATAGTTTAAAGTCTATAAAAGGTTTTCATAAATTTCTAAATCTGACTTAAGCTTGATAGGAATTGTAAATACTGTGAAAATATGTGAATTTCACATAATTCTTACAGTAAATATAACGAGCCCATGAAAAGCATGTTAAAATTTACCCGTGTCCGAGGTTCTGTGTGCAATGATTAACATGTGAATGACCACAAGGAGAGAGAGAGAGAGAGAGAGAGAGAGAGAGAGAGAGAGAGAGAGAGAGAGAGAGAGAGAGAGAGAGAGAGTTAGAATTAAGATCTGAAGATAATATGTACGTTTGTGTGTGTGTGTCTTCACTGTTAGCCAGTTTATCTGATTTGCTTGTGTACTAGAAGTGAAGCCTCATTATTGAAGCAGTCAATGTGTAACATAAGTGTATTGTTTGCTCATTTGGTGAGTAAGGCAGCATTAGTAGGACACTTTGTACACTACACATCAGTCTAGTGACATCAGGTAATGTATATATGTATTGTGTATAGTTTTTGCTTAACTATTTATTATTTGTTTGATTCCACCTAAGCATTGTCACACATCTACAAAGCTGTATGTGTAATTTGTTTAATAAGTAGTATTGCAGTCTGCTAATATTATTAATGCAAGGTACTACTATTTTGCTGCGAAATTATTAGAAATTTAATAAATTATATTAATTGTAGTTCAGTGGTCTGTTAAGCCTTACTAAAAAAAAAGGAACACCAAGTGATTAACATCTCAATTGATCTCAACTAAATAGATGATCTTGGTTCAGCTGTGATACTGCTAGTAAATTTTTTTTCAAATGCACTTCAATAATAATAATAACAATAACAATAATAACAACTTTATTTCACCGGGAGTCAAAGGCATCTGAACACATAAGTAATCAACAGAAACAAAATAAATATATAAAAGTTACAACAAAATAAACTACAGTATATAAACATAACTAATATCAACAAATGCAACATGTAATGCACAGTACATACAATCTTGATCCAGCTTACAACTTTGCTGATTATATTCAAATTGTAACTTAGAAAAAACATGAAACAGAATATGAACAAGATCGACATTGAAGCTTTGATCAACAAAATAAAACTTGATCTTCAGTCGACCTGAATGGACACAAACCAAATTGATCCTTGTTATAAGATGTTCTGGAGAATCACATACAATCATATATAAAAGTAACATTCTTTCCATACTTTTAACACAAACTGGAGACATGTTAGTTAATGGATTGCCCTAAAAACAGTAGATCCTTGATATCCTGGACTAAAAAGGGGAAGGTGGTCTGAAAGTAATAAGATTTTCCGATGGATGTTAAATTTTGCATAAGTTTTGATCAGAATGATATTGAAACCAACAGAATACATTGAGGTATCATAAGCACCATGAAAAGGCAGTGAAAGTAACCACATTCAGTGAGGTGATATGAAGCTGGGAGCAACAGACAATCCAGGTCGGTGTATTTACCTAGTTGTAGTATACAGGTATTTAATATATGTTACAGGTATTTAGTGTATTTTCCTAGTTGTCATATACAGGCTGTGCCTCAGTGGTGCAGTGGTTAGCATGTCTGACTACAAATCTGCTGACCCGAGTTCGATCCCGGACGAAGGCAGTCAGCACACAGCTCACCCGGCTGTTCATCCTCCCAAACGGGTTGGTAGATAAATGGGTACCTAGGGAAATCTGAGGAAGATAAACTGTGGAAACTTGGATGTCACAGTGGCCCTGTGTTCCGGCATAATGGATTAATTTCTACCACAGGCTCAAAGGCCAATGTTACGGGAGATGAACACCCGTAGTTACATGCAGCATAGCATGAGCCCCCAGTTTATCTTATATATCTTCATATACAGGGCCTGAGCTACACTCGTGTGGTCCTGTCTCCATATATATATTTATCCAGTTATTATTTCAGTTGTACATTATTTGCCATTATCACCTCTTCCTTCAGTCCATTCAAGTATCTGGAAAGCTGTACTTTTTTGTATCGTTCAAGCAAATTCCTTTTTGCAATTTTTTCTTGTGTCACTTCAAATATGTAGGCTCTTCTTTTCTTTTTCATTATTAGATCTTTTCTATCTGTTTCCTCCAGGTTGTTCATCAATTTATATATTGAAATTGTCGCCTCTTTCTTATTGTATATTTTCCCAAATTTTGTCAGGTTTTCAAAAATCCAGGAAATCAAGGTCCACTGTATATCAATGGCGTTATAATGAAACAACGTTAAGAGAGGACATACCGTGCTGCCTCCTGAGAGATGGCAACCTGTACAACACACCACTTACCGATGTGTTTGAATGTGGCTGGCAACACGACTCTTGGTAAGGAAACACTTGCCACAAATATCACATTTAAACTTCCTTTCACCAACATGGATGAGAGAATGTGTATTAAGATTGCTACTTTGGGTAAATCTTTTCCCACACTCCTGGCATTCATAATTTTTAGCACCTGTGTGGGTGTGGGCGTGTCTGTTAAGATGGCTTCTATGAGTAAACCTTTTTCCACACTCCTGACATTCAAAATTTCTAATATCAGTATGAGTGCGAATATGTATATCCAAATTGTTCTTTTTACCAAATTTTTTCCCACATTCCTGGCATTCAAAGTTTTTAATACCAGTATGGGTTAGCATGTGTGTGTGAAGATTGCTGTTTTGGGTAAATCTTTTCCCGCACTCTTGACATTCAAAATTTCTAGCACCAGTATGGGTGACAATATGTTTATTTAAGCTGCTTTTAGTGGTGAAGCTTTTGTCACATGCATAACATTCAATATTTTTAGCATTGTGGGTTATTCTGTGTTTTCTGAGTGCACGCTTATGAGCAAACACCTTCCCACAAAGTTCACATTCAAAGTTCTCATCAGCAGCATGGGAGAGGATGTGGCTGACAACAAAAGGCTCATTGACACACACTTCCCCACAGTGATAGTGGTCACAGGAGTAAGTATTCACACCTGAGGTCGGTTCCTCCTGCTGGTCTTGACTGCTTGTGCTCCTGCCTGGTTCTGAACCCTCCATAGCAACACTCTTTCTGCCACCATACCTGTGTCAAGTGGTTTTGTGAGAACCTTCTGAGGGATGAAATGATGAAGTTCGGTGGATGATACTGTTAACGGTGGCGTTGAGACTTGAGGGTGAGATGAACAGGAGTGGTGAGAGAAGCAGCAAGAAGTTCTGTTGTGGACACTGACTTCACATCACCACCTGTAACATTGGTGGTCATTAGTAAGGTGGTGGTGGTGGTGGTGGTGGTGGTGGTGGTGATGTAGTAAACAGACAAAGGTATAAAATAAACAGAATCCTTGCCTGGTGTTGTTGCAAGGCCACGCCCACTGGTCATGGTGGTCCATCGTTAAGACCCAACAGGGCCTCTAGTCTGCTGCCGCCAGTTCTGGCATCTCTATGCACCAGTGCTTGATCTGGTAAGGTGTTGGAGGTGGTGCATCAAGACGGTGTAGCATGGCCCTGCAGGTTCATCTGGCACGGTGTTCAGTGGGTGGTTCACATTTGAACTTGTTTACCAACCACCTCGTGATGACTCTCACATCCTTAGAGAGGCTGTTATTGTCTCTTCATAGCCCAGGATGGATACAAACAAGGTTCTGATTCTCCTTCAGGCCCTGCTGGGGAAGGTTTCATTTATATATATATATATATATATATATATATATATATATATATATATATATATATATAAGATTATTGACATGATTATGAAATGAGTTAGATTTATAAATGTGCTGTCATTAATTAAGTATAATAGTGTTGATAGTGTGTTGATGTTTTGGTGTTGAATGTTAACTTTGCTGCCTTCTTGAAGGGTGAACCAGCACACCAGTACACCAGCACACCAGTGTACAGTGGATCAGTGTATGGATTGAGTGTACAGGAAGGGTACAACCTGGTATACATGCACTTGCTAAATATGAGTATGAATTATGTATGTACATAAAAGATTCCTTTGAAAACATTACATGAGCGAACACTTACCTGTCACTCTACCTGTCACTGTACCTGCCTTTACCTGCCTCAGCCCACCACCTCAACACAACACCTCATACACACACACACACACACACACACACAACATGCCAAACATTACCAACATTCACTGCACAAATCAACAAAAAACACAACTATGAAATAACTTAAACAATACGAATGTTGCCGTAGAAATACAATAAACGAAAGCAAGTTTGCTATACATAGATACATTAGTCTACTTCATCACCTCACTAATTACACAACACCTGTACAATATATGAACACCTCTTCATGTGTGTGCCTCGTAAGTACCTGTAGTAATGCCCTGGGAAGGTGTGCAGCCTTAGTTAGTTGATGTTTTCCTTGCAACAATGACAATAGTAATGGCATCCCCTCCTCCCTCCTCCCTCGGTCCTATTAATGAGTTGAAAGGTTGCACATGCGCTTGTTTCTCCTGCCAAATAATTACATCTACTTAACATATCACAATATCTAGACGTTTTACCATATTCAATTGTTCTATTTATTATACCTTCACTATCTTTTACGAATGTTTTAGTGTGATATAATGTTGTCTTTATAACGGTGCATCCCTACACTTGACAGCTGTCAGACTGTGGTCATGGTCTGAGTTGAGGTTCCTTTCAAAGTGGTCTTAGTTGAGGCTCCCTTCAAAGTGGTCTTGGTTGAGGTTCCCTTCAAAGTGGTCTTGGTTGAGGTTCCTTTCAAAGTGGTCTTAGTTGAGGCTCCCTTCAAAGTGGTCTTGGTTGAGGTTCCCTTCAAAGTGGTCTTGGTTGAGGCTCCCTTCAAAGTGGTCTTGGTTGAGGCTCCCTTCAAAGTGGTCTTGGTTGAGGCTCCCTTCAAAGTGGTCTTGGTTGAGGCTCCCTTCAAAGTGGTCTTGGTTGAGGCTCCCTTCAAAGTGGTCTTGGTTGAGGCTCCCTTCAAAGTGGTCTTGGTTGAGGCTCCCTTCAAAGTGGTCTTAGTTGAGGCTCCCTTCAAAGTGGTCTTGGTTGAGGCTCCCTTCAAAGTGGTCTTGGTTGAGGCTCCCTTCAAAGTGGTCTTGGTTGAGGCTCCCTTCAAAGTGGTCTTGGTTGAGGCTCCCTTCAAAGTGGTCTTGGTTGAGGCTCCCTTCTAAGTGATCTTGGTTGAGGTTCCCTTCAAAGTGATGTCCCCTCGACCCATCCTTCACCGCAAATAAATACTTTATGTTCTTGAAGAGCGACCTGTATAGTACCCATCCAGATTGTTGGTATCAAGCCTCAGAGTACAAAGTTAACACTTAAACAGAAATCAGTGAAAGCCCACTAAAGAAAATTTACCGAACTAACAAACAAAAGATAAATGGGGACACAATTGTTATAAGATAGAGGAGAAAATAAATATAGATAAAAATATTATTTACTAAGTGGAGGAAGAGGAGAAAAGAAGAAACACATTAAACTTTGTATGGTTTAATAAGATTTATTATTGAGGTAATATCTGTGATACATTTCACATTGCATTCTTAATAATATTTATTATTGAAGTAATATATGTGATACATTTCACATTGCATTCTTAATAAGATTTATTATTGAAGTAATATCTCTGATACATTTCACATTGCATTCTTAAAAAAAAACATAATTCTATATTGATCTAGAGTCAAGTAAAAAGTAGTTTGTAGAAAATTAAGTAATATATCTTTTACATAACTATATCCACATTATAAGAGATTAAAAAAATCCTTGTACAGCAGAGTATTTTCATAATAAAGGTCATCCAGCAGATGGATGACCATGCATATACTGAACAATTTAGTGATTCCTGCAAACCTATATCAAGATACATTGCATCCTATAAAGCTTGCAGACTTGTGCTGCATTAGTAAAGACAACTTAAACACCTTGAACAATACTGAATAATACCTAAACTTAATGAAGTGTTTACACCCTTCAGAAGAGGATAAAAATGTATATCAATACGGAATATAAATTAGCAAAAATAAGTTAATAAAAAAGTTAAATAAATTATTTAAGACGAGTTAATCCGTTCGTAACACTATATACAATAGGTTCATGCAGCAACATAACACCACACAAACATTCCACACTACGATACATTGACAAAACACTGCAACACTTTTTACACATGAAATCCCCCCTTACAGTATGCCAAGCTCAAGGCAATATTTTCCTCTCACCAGGCATGTATTGTGTTCAGGTTTATTTGTCGCATAAACCTAATCTAATTCCACTGAGCGACCGCATAACCCTTCACACTATTTCCAATCACTTTTTTTTCGGGAGGTAAGGTTAAAGGAGTTTGCCCATCTACCTGTAATGAAGGAGCATTACTTCATTTGCAGGAGGCGGGGTGGTAGGGTGAACAGCAACTTAGATCATGTAGGGATACGTGTCAACAAAGTCTTCTAGTAGTTCTGCGAGGTTAGCAGTGGACTGGAACGGATCTGAGGCTTGGGTGTCCGGCGGGGTGAGTGGCGAGGCATTAGTAGGAGGGGGTAGGGGTGAAGGTATCTGCAAGGTGTGTAGGACGCCACTGGAGTCGTCGCCGCTACAGTAGCTGAGGGAATGCTGGTCTCCGTGTATTTCATCCTTCACCCAGGGCATCCATTCACTCCCCTCCTCGTTCACCATCAATTGGAGTATTGGAGAGGCTGCAGGTGTGTGACTTTTTGCCTCACAGGAGCTGCAGGGAGTTGGTTGGAGTCTCTTACTGGGACTGAGGTTCTGCAGGGCTGAACTTGTCCACCTAAGGCCCAGGTATGCCTGTTTCACGGTTTCATAGGGAAGGTACGAGATTGTTACACCTCCCCACTGAGCCAGATTGGTGTTCAGTCTGGCGTAAGGTGGCGGTGTGATGCCCTGCGCCCAACACAGCTGTTGAAAAGCCGTGTGCAACTCACCCACCGGCACAGCGTCGTCTGCCAAGCCCGTGTACTCAACGTGCTCCTGCAGAAATGAGTCATAAAGTTCTCGGATATGCACGCAATGTCGCAAAGGTGAGATCCTGGGGGACGATGGGCTGGCTGAGGGTGTGTCCATACTCTGAAGATGGGCGTCCCCGTTGAAGAATGACGGTGGCGGTGATGGGGAGGCAAGGCTAGCAGGGGGCGAGAACTGCTGTTCGATGCTGATGACCGCCTTGGGTGCCTCGTTGGGTATCTCGTCAGGGTTGTCTTGCAAATACAAGCCCACATAAGCGTATTCCTGGTTTTTACCTCTAGAACCACCCAATCGTTTAGAAGCCCTCACATGCAAGCTAGCCAAGTATCGGCCCATGCTTACCACGGAGGCGACAGGTTGACACTTGACGGAACAAAACCTACGGTAAGCGCAATAAAGGTGATGGCGCCTTACCATGTCCGTGGAGCGTCCAGTGATAGTACACCGCTGCCTCAGAAACTCTTGGAAGCCCTTCATGCCCGGGAAGCGAGGATACTGATGGCTGCTGCCTTTCCTGTTGGCGGAGCGGCGAGCCATGGCGGGAGGGTAGCTGCGTTGGGTGTCTGGATAGGTTTGGGGATGCTCTCAAGGACCTCACCTTCACCTCCACAAGTCTCTCGCAGCCTTGTCAACCAATGTCACTGTTACCTGCAGCTACTTTTGACTGAAGGATGGGGTCAGGGGTATGCATGCAAGCAGGGGATACTGTTGAGGAAAACAAATGAAGTCATCCTAGTGAAACGATACAAATTAAGTTACCGTCATATATAGAATTCATAATGTGTTGTTCTTTCGCTAACTGGAATTTTGTTTACAATGAATGGATTAAAAGTAAATTGTTATGAGCTACATATACACCACACCAAATTATATATTAATAAACATGGTAAAGGGATAAACAGATATCAAAATTCTAATAACAACTACCGCGTCCCAATCAATCATGAAAAAATAGCCTCTCCGTGATTTTTTAATATTGCTGGTAATTAAACTACCTAGGTTTGCTGGTAAAGATGTAGCTTGGGATATATATTGAGTACTATGAAATGACATTAACTCACCTACATCACTGGGAGTCCATGATATTAATTTTTGCAGCCTAATTAAGGGTACGTACAGCCGCGGACCATTGCTGCCAAAAGCAGACTGCTTTTGTGTGGAGCAGTAACTAAGGTTTGGAGAGGAATAAGGAAAAGAAAGATATATTAAACGAAGTCAAACGCCTCTAAATAAACTTAAAGTCTTCCTGTTAATATAGCATGTAGAATATATATGTAAAACTAGATAACTACAGACCTGAGGAAAGAGCGGAGAGAATCTAACCATTTTCACAGGAACTGTATTATTTTTTTTAAAAGAGAATAACGTTATATTTGCGTCCTAATATAATTTTCTACTTATTTTTTTATCGACATAATTATGCGAGGGACTTAAGTGTTATTAAGAGAGAGAGAGAGAGAGAGAGAGAGAGAGAGAGAGAGAGAGAGAGAGAGAGAGAGAGAGAGAGAGAGAGAGAGAGAGAGAGAGAGAGAGAGAGAGTTAACTTTGACAATTATCTATTTTACTTCTGCCAGAATCAGCAGAAGATAAGCTAGATACAGTTTATGTTTGCACTATTGCTTAGTAACTCCGGTCTGCGGTAAACATATGATAAACATTAATTAGTTCAATCCATAACAGCGGCTTCATTATATTACTTAAGTGTTCTATTTGAGTATAACTACTGACTCGTTCCTGTTTCTAACCCTCTGGCGTTGAACTAAGAAGAACTACTACACTTTAGAAAGGGATTCCGGTGCCTGCTGGTGTGCACGAATAGGAAAAGGAAAATATCACATCCAAGTGACAATATACTGACAGTGAAATTTACTGGATAACCTGAAGGAGGAGAGAAGGATGGAAGGTAAAATGTCATGGTCAGGTGCATATATTAGAGGTAAGAATGCAATGGTGGTTTGTTCATGTATTATCTTGCATCTGTATGTCTTGATTCTGATTCAGTAGTGTTTGTGACGTATTAGTATAGTATGTGTGATGTCATAGAAGTGTTTTTCTATGACATCACACCTTAATTTGACGTCACGTGACGTTAAATTAAGGAAAAAGGAAATCGTCATGCTATTTAAGGGTTAATATCGTAGCTTCCGGTTGATTTTTTTCCCCCGTCGCTTGCTTGTATGTAGTCTTGACATATATTTTAATTATCTTGAATTCGCCATTACAAATACAGCATTTTCCATGTTTGTTTTACGTTGTCCTATATAAATTTGTTTTATTGGTATATCTGGATAATAAATCCGCTTCCCCGAATCCCCCCCCCCATCCCTTCAAACAAGCTTGGGGGCCCGTGGGGAATTGGGTTTTTTTTGGGGGGGATGAAAAATAAGCGAAATATGGGCCTTTAAAAATCTAAGAAAATTTCCCTGAAAATTTCGAATTTCCCTAACCTAACCTAGCATAACCTAACCTAATCTAGCCGGGGTGTTCAGTTTTAAAGATATCATGAAATCCTTATATGCCGTTACCCACAAATCCCAGTCATAAACAATAGAAAATCATTTCAATGTTTACTTATGACTTGTGCAGAGCTCGCTGGACTTAGAAATTTTTGAATTTCGCCACACTCTCGAGTGCTATTACGGCCACACTAGAAGCGGGCACCTCATTTTTTTTACGTTTAGGGCACGATTACCGAGTCTTCTACATGATATGTGAGTTTCGTGTGTGTACGTGACACGGACCTAATATCCAGAATTTCCGTTTTGTTAAGAGGAATTTTATTTTCGATATAGATAATGTGATATAGGCTAATACTGCAATAATTAGCTTGACTGTGTGCTGTATAGGAGTTTAATTGGCATCATTATATACTAGACGTGAAGGTGAGGAATACATGGTGGAAATTAATTATACAAGTATGCGTTGATGATTCATATATAATCAGCAGGAGGTGATAGGTGATTAGTCAGCCGTGAGTAGTGTCATAGTGACGTAGTTTCCTGGAATGAAATGAGTCACTTTTCCCATAGATAATAAAAGCGTAAAATAATGACAGTGAAGCGGAGACTGGTATAACTTTTTCTATAAATAATAAGTCTAAACTAATGATGGTTATAAGTTAGTTTTATTATCTGTTGCGGAGAGTAATATAACTTTTTCTATAAATAATAAAAGCGTACAATAATGATAGTTAAATATTTTTTTTCTATAAATAATAAAAGCGTAAAATAATCATAGTTCAGTAATTTTTTTTCTATAAGTAATAAAAGCGTAAAATAATAATAGTTATAAGTAAGTTAGTTTTGTTATCTGTAGCCGAGACTGATAATAACTTCTTGGAACTGTAATGTAAACAAAATATTGAGAAGGACAACAAAGATGGTGGACAGACTCGGTAAGTTCGATGAAATTTCTTAATGTTTTACTAATTCTGTGCTTCTCATCCTCTATCACGACACAATAACTGCAACATCAGCCTCGTGAATAGTACATTAATGACCTTGTTAGGTTATATATACTAAATGACCCTTAGTTAAAGTAGATTATGGAAGTTTGATAAGACGTTTAAGTTAATTTTGACAGGATGTATAAATAATTTTCATTGACTCGGTGTATTCATTATATTCAAAGATGTATTAATTTTATCCAAAGGTGTATACATTTTATTTAAAGGTGTATTAATTTTACTTAAACTAGATAAAAAGAAGTTTGGTAAGACGCTGTGAAGTTAAGTTTGTTTGGACAGGATGTAACAAATGATTTATTTTCACTCACTCAGTACCTTACCTTACCTTTATAATATTAATTTTAACACCTTAACTCAGTGCTATAATTACTTACTTACCTGTGTGTTGTGTGTGTGTGGGGGGGGAGCCTGCAAGGTGTGGCCGGGTTGGGTGTATGGGGGGGGGAGGTAGGTATGAGAAACACTGTACTACCAATGTATTTATTATTATTTTTTTTTTTACGATTACCAATGTTCTGAAGATGAGTAAATGAACATGAGGAACAGGGAAGCTTAACACATGCAGTGAGTGACCTAATTTTTTTTTGTCAACACCAGGCAGGGATTACATGCTATTGGCTGTCAATGTTGGGAGTTAATATGGGTTTGAATAGTAAGTTGTAAAGCAAGGAATGAGAAAAGGTTACATTGTTGTCATTACAGGGAATCAAGGTACTATTTTACCTCTTCACCTCAATGCTCTAGAGAATAATTATGTGTTTGAATAGTAAATTGTAAAGCAAGGAATGGGAAAAGATTATATTATCAAAGTGCTTAGAGATACGGCAGTCGTACCGCATTGTCATCCACTATTCCTACGGCCTGTGCCTTATTATTTACCTGGTAAAGCATCTTTCAAGTTATGTTATGTTTGGTTAGGTATGGTTTGATTCAGTTAGGTTTGGTTATATAACCTTTTTACCCGAAAGTTAGGCACATTCTGTATCCATAACCAAGCACTATGAGGATACAGCTTATGTTAGGTTATGGTTGGATTAGGTTTGGTTACGTACGGTTTGGTTCGGTTAGGTTTTGTTATATAAGCTTTTTATATTTCATTACCCAAAAGTTAGGCATGTGCTGTATCTATAACCGAGCACTATGAGGATACGGCTGCCGTACCTGTAAGCTGTGCCTTATATTATTGTCATTACAAGGAATTAAGGTATTATTCTACATCTTCACCTGAATCCTCTACAGAATTGATGGTTATATTTTTACATTACCTGATGCATTCTAAGAAAGTTTCCTTAATTAATTTTTGTTTGAATAGTGAATTGTAAAGCAAGGAATGGGATAAGGGTTGTATTGGCACATAGATGCATATTTATTTATTTTTTCCCCTTATGAGCTATTACTCTCTTGCCTCTTTACTATCACTATGGTAAGCAATGATGTTCCTTATGGTCAATATTGCGTAGGATCAGGTAGCTTCTATGGCTCCTGTTACGTACATCTTGTGTATTTCAAACAGGTAAGTAAACACACAGAGGAGTATCTAAACACCTGCATCCTTAATTTGTCCTTCCTTTTTTATTACTTTATCTTCTATAGGGAACTGACTTTTGTATAACCTTTTTTATTGCCCTTGGCCAGTTTCCCAATAGCATAACAAAACACGCAAGCTAGCAAGTATTGGCTAAAATTTTAGAATTAAATTTTTTCTCATTCTGTCAGAAGAAATTTCTTTTATTCATTGTAATTTTATTGACGCTTTGTTGGTTCTTTCAAAAGGCTGACTTTTTTTTTATGTCCTTTACCCGTGACTGTGGTAGGCTTCATGGAGGCCTTAGATGGTCGGCCTCCGCCCGTTAGTAGCGCAGGTTAGATTTCTTAAGTGACGCCTCGTTTCTTATTGAGAGGCTCATGCTGCCAGCGGAAGTTCCTCGCGCACATAACTTTACACTCCTGTTGAGGATAGCGTTATGGCAGCATGTGGGTGATCTTAGGCCACTCGGCAGTATTACCAAAGAAAAGTGGCCAGCCCGTGCCAGGATTCAAACTCGGGATTCTGAGCTGGTATGCCTAACCGCTACCCACTAGGCCACCGCCTCCACAAAGTCTTCTATATTGAAAAGGTGACTCGTACATCACCTTGGCATCCTTTGTAGTGAGACGGGTGTAATTCTGATCAAACAATCCTTGTAATGTATGTCCAGTTTATGATATACATGTTATCTGTACACTGTAGTATAACTGTGTGTGTTCATACATTGGCTGTAGGTTTAAGTAAAGTTCATGTCCGGTTCACATCCAAAGCAAGAGAAATCCTAGAAAATAATACATGTGCTCGGAGCCTCTGTGTCATCCTATGTAGGTTAGGTTCTATATCCCTTACCATCCCTTCCTCCTTCATTCATTAGGTTAGGTTAGGTTAGGTTAGGTTATGTCAGATCAGTAAAGGTGTGTTGACGTGGTCGGAGTCAGGTCAAGTGGGTGCTTGGGTCACTTGGTCTCTGTGTGCAAAAACAACTTGGTTATAATTAGACTGGCACTCAGTAGTATAAGTACACCTCCATTGATGCCGACAATATTCATCAATTTATTTCTAACCTCGACCTTTAAATAATTAATGTATTGGAGCCATAGTGTAAGGTGGTCATGTTTTGTGAAGTTTTGTGAAGTTGTGATGCATTTGATAGTTGTGAAGGTTTGAAAAATCCTGTTTGTGGTGTCGTCCAGCTGCGTGTAAATGACCCAAGGCTTACTAAGACACAAAACAAAGACGCATTCAAAAAAATATATATAGAAAATAATGGACGTGTTGAAGGTGGCACCCAACACATCATACTAAAGGAATACTAATGGTGACGAGGAATTTTTTGTCTGACCCTGACCTTTGACCTTGACCTTTCAAAATTGAATGGAATGGAGGTTAAAGGTTGAGGGTGATGTTGGTGAAGTTTGATGAAGTTACAGTGCATGGTGTTGTCAGGAAGTTGATCACACACTGACAAACAAACACGACAAATGAACACGAGTTAAAACGTATATAACCTCTCGCTCAACTTGACTGGCGGAGGTGATAACCAAGGCATCCTGAAGCCAGGTGTAGACTACTTCTTATTTTTGTCTGAGAAGAATTTAAAGCCGTGTTTGCTTCTAGATAATCTGATGTGGCTGAGTGGCTCTGTGGTGCAGTGGTCGGCTCGTGACCTAATGGTTGTGAGTTTGATCCTGGCTCACGGCAGCTTCTGGGTGAGAGAGTAGAGCTCTCTCCTTAACCCTGGCAGAACTATATGGTTTATAGATGACTAGTTTGGGGAATTATTATTATTATCACCAAAAACACCTTTATGTATTACCAAGCCAGTCATTAGTGAGATATTATTTTGTTAATCATTTAGCCTAATGGTGCATCATACGCTTTACGTTTGTGTTTTATTTTTAAGAAGGGAAACTGGTCCAATCTTTCAAAAGTATCTGCTTATATCTCTGATTTACTGCTTTTCTAAATCCTCAACAAGATGATTCTTTAATATCTGTCTGTTCACTAATTTAAATCTAATCGTCAGTATCTGTTTCATAAAGTTTGATCCACTGGCGGTGTTCTGACTCTCCTCACTCAACCTTGGTCTTCCTCTCAAAGGGATTGTGATATGAAACATTACTTATTGTCTTAGGTTAATCAACAACTTTTGATGGAATCTTGCATCAATCTTTGACTTCCAAAATTTTTTTTTATGGCTTCTATCCATCTCTGTATACCTTTATCTCAAGCTGCCTTTCTGGTCGTTTTGTTGGTGCAGTTGTAAAGATAAAGTGTATTGACATGCTGTAGCTGTGCGTAGGTGCGTGTGTTCATCTCCCGTCACATTGGCCTTTGAGCCTGTGGTGGAAATTAATCCGTTACCCCGGGACACAAAGGCACTGTGACATTCGACTTTCCACAGTTTGCCTTCCCCAGGTTACCCTAGGTACCCATTTATCTACCAACCCGTTTGTGAGGATGAACAGCTGGGTGAGCTGTGTGCCGATTGCCTTCGTCCGGGATCAAACTCGGGCCAGCGGATTTGTAGTCAGACATGCTAACCACTGCACCACTGAGGCACAGTTGTAGAGAGACATTATTCATCTCTTATATGTATTAACAGCAGTGCTCCACAGAGTTTCTTTGCCCTCTCTATTCTTATCCTGATGACTCTCTTGCTTTTCTCAATGTCATTTAGTCAACAACCAGTTGGGCAAATATTAAAAAGATTCAAGGAGATATGACACAAAATGTATTACTTCTGATCTTTGTATAATTTGTATTATTTAATGCTTCAAAACATAATTAATTCATTTATCTTGCACACAACTATCCTCTTTTCTTCATTGAACCTTTACTCTTCCTCTTTTTCTTTATTAATAAATTCATTTATTTACATATATATTTTTGGTTCAGACTCCTGACAAGTTGAGTTGCACAGGAGTTGCCTTGTGTGGGTCAACTGGCCTTCTGCTGCCTCCTTAATGTCCTTATTTTCTTAAGATTAGGACAAATAAAACTGGCGCCACTCACCATTATAAAATTGTATGTTTGTGTTTAGTGGTGGTGGTGGTAGTGGTGGTGGTGGTGGTGCACTCATTTGTTTGTTTATAAGTGATGGGTTTTCATTATAGTTTATTAGTATAATGTTTTATTTTGTTATCATGAATGACAATGAGACAACATTTATGATCAAGATGTAGTTATTGATTTATTTATTTGTTTTTATTTATTTTGATTTTATATGTATTTGTTTTTTTTTACATTAGAGCAAACAAAAATAGATAAAAAAAAAATCCCGCTTATCGCCAGACCCTAAAATGCGCTGATTGCATTACAGTTTCTGGGTTTGCTGACTGCCTGTACTACTTTTTTTCCTATACTTTTTTTCCTATACTTTTCCTATTCCTGGGTTTTTGTTGTTGGTGTGAGGCGACAGGTTATGACTCAGAGAAGACAAGGTGTTGGGTTACAGTACAGTTTGAGTGACTGTATTCAAGGGACTGTTTCTACCACCTCCCTATCTGACTGACTCACTGACTGTATTCATTCATGAGATCTGGACACACATATACAATTAATCCAATCACATTTATGGAGGTTGAAGGATTTTTTATTTTTTGTTTTTAATTTCATGAGAACAGGTTTTTTAATATACTTATACACACAGTAGTAATAACAATAACAATAACTACAACAATAATACAACTTAATGCATATGAACCCTTCTTAGTGGTTGTATTTGTTTATTTGGTAAAATTTTACATCTTCATCATAATGGCGTTTGTTTACGTCTCCATCTTGGGACTGCACCTCGTCCAACTCCTTACTTTTGGTCATAGAGAACATTTGATAGCTTCTATATTAACCTAACCTAACATAACCTAAATTAACCAAACCTGAACCTACATTGACAAATAACAGAACCTTGTTCAAACATATCTAAACTTTATTTTTCGAAGATAAGGTCTCACAAAAAACATTGAATATCTCACAAACTAAGAATTTGCGACGGAAATGTAATTGAAGAAAACCTTCTCAAAATGCATCAGGTAATGCAAAAATATAACCCTGAATTCTCTAGAGCATTATGGCGAAGATGTAAAATAATACAGTTTATTTTTACAATAATCTATTTCTGTTGAGTCGAGGGAATAGTTATTTATTTATTTTTTTTATATATTTATTTTGTTAGTGTTTTGTTTTATTCCCGTGACGAAATATCTTGACTTTACTTCCTGTTGACCTTACCTTCTTATCTTTTTGCTAGTGTTGTTATTATTATTATTATTATTATTATTATTATTATTATTTGTTTTTTTATTTGTATAGCAGCATCCTTGGTGTAAAAATCTTGTGATGACGTGATGAACCCTTATCATGCAGGTGATTTAATTGTGGAAAGTGGTGGCTGTCCTCCCCTCCCCTCCCCTCCCCTCCCCTACCCCCCACACCCCTCCCCTACCCCCCATACCCCTCCCCTACCCTCCCCTTACCCTCCCTGCTTCTTATCAATAGTAGTAGTGGGAGGTGTTCTACGCTGCCACGTTATCACCACCACCACCACCACCTCCTAATCCTCACAGCAACAACATACATACATACATACATACATACATACATGAATAAAAAGTCAGATTTAACTACTACTCGGTCTACATTGAATTAATTTGGGTGAGTGCACGAGGTCATTTAATTAAGCTTGTGTCACTCCTGCGAGAATTTATTCCAATGTGGCAACTGTGTAATCTAACACTACCACGAGTGTCTCATCCTGTTATTTAGGTTAATATTTAAGGTTTATATTGCAGTTCTATAGTGCAAGGAACCTAATTAATAAAGAGTAATTTTTCTATATATATAAATAATGTTTGGTAGAAGTAGCACGTTGAACTCTTAATACGTGTGTGTGTGTGTGTGTGTGTGGGAAGAGACAGTTAGTGAAAGGGAGACGGAGAGGGCGGAGGTGTAGTGCAGTGTGAGTGTGTGGCAGCTTAACAAGTGGCACTGAGGAAAGGGGGTGGATCCCTATTGTTCTTGTAGTGCCAGTGCCAGCTAGTCTGAGTGTTGGCATTGACCAGTGACTACCCAGTGCCCGCTGTCCTGTCGTGGTGCTTTTATTCAAGTTTCTTACTGGTTTTCTCTCCGCTTGGCTGTTCCCTGATCTGACTTGACGTGTCGTGTTGTGTTGTGCGTTTGTGTTTGTGTTGCAGCTCAAGTTATCAAGACATAAGACAGTAAGTTAACGAGTGGTTTGTTTAAAGTTGAAGTGGGTGGTTCTCTTCGATTTCTCTCTCTCTCTCTCTCTCTCTCTCTCTCTCTCTCTCTCTCTCTCTCTCTCTCTCTCTCTCTCTCTCTCTCTCTCTCTCTCGATGTGAATGACGACTTGCAAAACAGTTATTTCATTCTATTTGATGTTGAAGATGGAGTTTAATGGAAAAAAATATGCATAATCATAGAGTGAATCATACTTTCTGTTTTTTTTTTTTTTTTTTTATAATTTTTTTTTTTATAATTAAAAGGGTAATGGCTAAGGGAAAACAGAAATAAGTAAAAAAAAAAATCCCGCTTGTCGCCAGACCCTGTAAAGATATTGTATTAGAAATTAACTTATTGCATTGCTTTGAAAATTAATTAACCCTAGATTCATACGCTTGTTCATCGTCTGAGTTACAGTGAAAGTGACTCGTGTTATTTATTAAAGTTATTATATTCCTGTGTTTCTGTTCAGTTATTAGTTATTTTATTTTGTCTGTAAGTTATTAGTTTATATTCTTGTTTGTGTTCAGTTATAATTAGTTTTTTTTCATGCAGGTAGTGAGTTTAATCGTGTTCTAATAAGTGTCCGTATAGGGTTGTATACGTTCTAGTCGTATTTGGTCCTGTGTGGGAGAGGAGCGAGGGTGTTTCACGTGACCGGCTTGGGCACTGTATTAGTCATCAGTTGTGAGGTTGAATGGACCCCAATCGAAAGCAATTGGTGAAAAGGATGAATTTGTTTTGTGTTGTGTATGTTTGTTCTTAAAATAAGCTTACAAACAAACTATAACATACCACACTATGCCTCTCTCTCTCTCTCTCTCTCTCTCTCTCTCTCTCTCTCTCTCTCTCTCTCTCTCTCTCTCTCTCTCTCTCTCGTGAACATGTGTCATTTCCTTTGTCAAGTCAAGTAGGTAAATATTACACACACACACACACACACACACACACACACATGCAGAATGATGCACTTGCATATACATGAGTTGCACGTCTACACACACACACCCACACCCACACTATCTGGATAGTGAGACGGTGGAAGCGAGGTGTGTGCATGAATTTAAAGCTAAAATTGATAAAGAAAAATATGCAGACGGGACCCCACGAGTGTGAGCTCATTTCCCGTAAACTACAACTAGGTAAATACAACTAGGTAAATACACCCGCACATACTCACCCCCAACACACACACACACACACACACACACACACACACACACACACACACACACACACACACACACACACCCCAACACACACACACACACACACACACACACACAACACACACACACACACACACACATACACTTTATACACTTAAGCTGTAAACGTAAAAAATAATTAATACTTTTTCCATTTTATCGATACTGAAACCATGAACAGCTGAACAAACACGACAGGCAGGCAAGCCATTAAATTCAAAGCCAGTACGTATATATATATGTGTGCGTAGTGAGTTTATATCCAGCGCAGAAGAGGTAATGTACAGTAAGGTAAGGCAGGGTGGGCGTTGGTGGCAGTGTAGCGTAGCCTAGCCTTCACACGTGACTTGATATGTAATTCAAGAACCCTACTTGTAATTCTATATCTTTATCGGAGGGAAAGGTTCAGAAGTGGATCAGAGCTGGTGACTGATAGGAGAAGGGAAGGGTGAGAGAGATATATTTGTTGTTACTATGTAGAGATGAAGGCATGCAGTTATTATTATAGTAGATGTGTTCAGTTATTTCTATCGAACTTTATTTATTACGGATTTTAATGATAAGTTGATCTGGGTTGTGTGTGTGTGTGCACGTATGAGGAATAAGTAAATAATTAAAGGAAGAATCCATATTGTTGCCTATCTTTTTTTTTTCTCTTCAACCTATTAATTTTTACAGGAAGGTATTGTAAGTATATTGTATTATTAAGCTGAAGAGAAAGCTTTGTGTGTGATTCCTACTAATATGCCTTTCAACAGAGACTAAGAATGATTTGCATATAGGTTAAGTAAATGTGTGTGTGTGGGGGTGCGTGCGTGTGTGTGTGGGGTGTGTAAGTGGGTGTGTGTGTTTGTGTGAAATATGGTATGTCAACACAAATTGATTAATAAAACCAAAGCCTTTAATAATATTGCAGCTGTCTCACACACCTTGATCTTTTCCCCGCCCACCTCCCCCCCCCACTCCCTCCACGCCTCCCACGCCTCCCTCCCCTCCCCCCCACACAGCCAGGGCACCCCACACTTCACTCCCCACCACATGACTCGAGAGAATGATTGGGGAGCTGGTTCACAGACTCGATATTAGGAGTGGTGAGTCAATAGTAAGGTTTATTCTATGTCGTGCCGCACTCTTCTTTGCCCTCCCACCCATTCTGCATCGTGCACGCCCCATTTTGCATCCCTCCCTTACCCCTTATCTCCCCCAAAACACCCCTTAGTACAGTATTTATCATCTATTTATATGTGTGTTGACTGTCATGAGTGGCCGTTGACTAGTCTCCTTCGTCTACCATAACACAACCCATCACTGGATAATTTAAGAATTGAATAGTTCAGAATTGTCACGTAAGTTTGCTCTCCATTTGCTATTTGCTTCTGACTGGTGTGGAATTATCTCTATATATTTGATGTGATGTGATGGAAAGTGAAGTGAACACGTGTAGAAATATTGAACTTAATGTTATATACCAACGTAAAGAATGTACAGTATATAATAAGGTTGTTCAGTTGTTATCATTTCCCTAATCCATCTGTATTATTTATTTATTCTTTTTTTTTTTTAATTCATAAGGATGGTTATGATAAGGAGTATTATAAGTTTTTAGAGGCAGTGATAGGGGTTCTCAGTTCTTGATCGTCATGGCATGGTGCACATTTTTCCTTCCTACATCCAGGATTAGTATCAGTGACTCATACAGTCGTTGTCTATATCCTTTCTTCCTTTAATAGAAACGTGAATATTTGAAATTCTCTCCCAGCACTAATAGTTATAATTACCATCATTATCAGCCACAAACACCATTAAGTATAAGAAATAGTCATAATTACCATCATTATCAGCCACAAACACCATTAAGTATAAGAAATAGTTTTAATTACCACCATTATCAGTCACAAAACCTCAATTAAGTATACTATAACCCACCAGAATCACGTCACATCAGTGGTAGTAGTACAGTAGTAGTCAGCAAATTCTAGGAATGAAATTGTGTAGAGAACAGGATGGTTGCGGCAACGGGGGAAATCCTGCTGATGAATTATATGTAGATGTATATAACGTTCATCTTGATTATGGTGTTATTATTAGTATTTAGGCATGTGGTGGAAGCTGAAAGAATACTATAAACCACTATATTCCCTAGCTGTGGATAGTAAAAGGTGACTGAAATGTGTGTAAATGTATTGTAGTCTAGTTTTACATGTATATCCTGTAGTTTTATAAGTTATGTTCCTTAAGAAAGAAGTAAGAGCCCAATCCAAAGCAAGTTTCTTTTCTATACGTATTACAGAAAAAAGATTAAATAAAGTATATATCATTATTATTATTATTATTAGGAATGATGAGTATGGGAAGCCCTTCTTCTGTATACTTTCCTATGTAAAGACAAGGTGCAGAAAGGGAAGGCGAGAGTAATGTCTTAATGAACCCTAATGGTGTGGTATCTTGGCTTCCGTTCTTTAGGGGAATAACAGCCTGGTGTATAGGTAGGTAGATTATTATTAGTGATATTTATGTTACAATTCATATTTCAATACTAATATTCATAGTAATAATAACAATAATAATTAATCTCTATTTTTCTATCTATCTATTATGTCAAAAGGAGGTAACCAAAACAAGGCAAGTTAGGTTTCGTGGAGACCTTACTCTCTCCTCCCTCTTAGTACCTTGTTTCTTTTTATAGGAAAGTATACAGAGGAGGGGCTTCCCAGACCTCTCACTCCATCCCTTTTATCCCCTTTTACGAACTGCAGGGATTATGATGCTAGAAACTACTACTACTACTACTACTACTACTACTACTACTACTACTACTACTACTACTACTACTACTAATAATAATAATAATAATAATAATATAGAATTCATTGCATGACGGTAAGGGAAAGGTTAGTTAGTGCATGTGTAAAGGTATCATTTTGTGTAAGGTATTTTAGTTTAGTTTTAGTTATGCTGGATTCCTATAGCTACTTTCCTCTAGAATGTCATGTTTTTTTTATATTCTATTTGTTGTAGGTGTTGTATACATTTTGTTGCAATCCACTTCCTCTCAAGGTTAGGTTACGTTATTTATTATTTTTTTGTATTCCACTTCCTCTCTGGTGATTCCCATACTTCTAAATGTTGTGTCAAGTACTTAGTTGTGATGACTGGGTAATTATATCCTTACGTTGAAGTGTGGATAACCTTGGGAGAGGAACTAAGGAACAATCATATCCTGTAGGAGTAGGCGTCTTAAAGTTTACCAAGATACATTGTGGCGTCA
>JAPQNM010000012.1:8034830-8049830 GCA_029783475.1 Metacarcinus magister | reverse complement strand
CAACCAGTACTTAGTGACTCAGGCCGATATTGGGCCAGGCTAAGTAATAGTTTGGGGGGTCGACTTTTCTGCAAGGTAAACCTCTAGTACAACATTTTGGGGTCAAATTATAGAAGTCGACTAATGTGCCAGATCGACTTATAGGCCGCAATATACGGTAAGTCTTTAATAACATCCTTTTCCTTGTTCCGTTCCAGTACAATAAGCAGCACCTCATACCCTTGGAGGAAGTGCAGCTCTCCTTACTGGAAGATGATGGACGTAAGTAAAGTAGCTAACGTGTAAGTGTATGTGTAAGTTTAAGTGTAGGTGTATGTGTAAGTGTAAGTGTAAGTGTAAGTTTAAGTGTAAGTGGTGGTTAACATGACTACATCTTTCCCTGCAGTAATTGAACGAATACATCTATAAATTGTATACTAAATAAAATTGGAGGGTTTTTATTGTGTAATTTAAATAAAATGTATGAATATGTTGAAATTATTATTATTATTATATTTTTTTCCTATCTTTTTATTTGCTTTGTTTCGTGTGCAGAGTTCCGTAATGGTTGGCTCATCAAGACTCCCACCAAGTCGTTTGCCGTTTATGCAGCGACGGCCACAGAGAAGTCAGAGTGGATGGCTCACATCAACAAATGTGTCTCAGATCTACTGCGTAAAAGTAAGTTTTATACACATTTTTCCTGCCTCTCTCTCTCTCTTTTTTAATCCTCTTCTGTACTTTATTTTATCCTCTCTTCTTCCACCTGGAAATGGTAATTCAAGTTTTTTTTTCTTCTACCCAAGATGATTACATAAAACAAGGTATTAAATGTGATAATGTACATGTGTAGATAGTAAATCTGTTATATACTACTACTACTACTACTACTACTACTACTACTACTACTACTACTACTACTACTACTACCACTACCACCACCTTCACACACCATCACTATCAGACACCACCACCACCACTCATTGTTATTCTGGCCCGACAGGTGGCAAGAAGGCAGCAGAGAACCATGCAGCAGTGTGGGTGCCGGACGGTGATACTTCCATCTGTATGCACTGCAAGAAGAGCCAGTTCACTCTCATCAACAGAAGGGTGAGTGTTCAGGGTTCAGAGTTCAGAGTTCAGAGTTCAATGTTCAATGTTCAGGGTTCAGTGTTCAGGGTTCAGGGTTCAGGGTTCAACCTTACCTCACTTTATTTGACTTTACATTGTCGGGTGTGATAGAATGAACATGATTTCTCGCATTGTAGCATTTTTATTCGTTGAAAATTTACTTCTGTGCATGTATATAACAATGTGCTATACATTTATATAGCTCATATTCCTGCCTCTGCACCACACATATATACACTCCCTCTACATCCACCCACCCACACCCACCATCACCACTACACTCACCATCTTGAATAGTCTCACTTCTATACCACACAACCACACATTAACCACCACAGAATGTACATCAACTGAAGGAAAAACTAGACAAATATAGATACAGAGACAGGACCACACGAGTATACTACAACTAGGTAAATACACTCACCCACACCGTTATTGCAGCACCATTGTCGCAAGTGTGGCAAGGTGGTGTGTGGGCCGTGCTCCAGCAAGAAGGTCGTCCTCCAACACCAGTCCAGCAAACCCTTGAGAGTCTGCCTGTCCTGCCACGATGAAATCTCCTCAGCACAGAGCCAGTCCGACCCTGGAAACCTTGACACCAGTTAGTACCTTTCTCACCCTCCTCCTCCTTCCTCCTCCTCGTCAACAGGTTTTTTTTTAACTCCCCTTTGTAAACTCACCATTATGTCAGTTTTTTTTTTTAAGTATTCTCAAGATTCATCATCATCACCATTTATTGCCATTGTGACTGCGACTGGAGCTGATATTTGCCTGAGCTCTTAATGTGCTTTGTAGTTATATTTCTTCTCTCTCCTTCCCAGTTATTCTTTCTTTCTCTGTTGTTGTTGTTATGACTTGCTTTACAGGGTGAGGTGTTTTGCTTTTGAACTTGTATGCTGGCTGTGTTTTTTTTTTCTTTTGGATATTTAGTTTCGGTGCTGCGAGAGTGTTAATTAACTGGGTAATCATTTGTGTGTTTTTAAGTTTTTTTTTTTAATGCATAGTAATTAATTAACTGTAGTTCATGACTTGCTTTATTTTTTTTAGCTGCAGTAACTTTTTTATTTGCATTTTTTTAGAAAGTGTTTGCATTTATCATTTTTGCTTGGCTGGTTAGGGAATATATATTTTCACTTACTTACCATTTCTTTAATCTTTTAGAATCTTTAACTTCAACTAATCCTTCCACTTGTGTGCCGAGCCTTTGAATGTTGAGGTGTGTGTGTGTGTGTGTGTGTTTCTCTATAAGGGAAGTTTAAATGACTGAGAGTGAAGGAATGAGTGTGGAGTGTATGGTGAGGAAGATGAAAGAATTGACGATTGGAGAGAGAGAGTTAGAGAGAGCAAACGTACGAGAAAAAGAGAGAGAGAGAGAGAGAGAATAGCCAATCTATGCACCAATCAGCACTGGAGGAATTGGGCTCCCAGTCTGAGGGTGAAAAGGACTCAAGTGATGAACTGGACATAGTTTTGCTCCCCAACCCCTATGGTCGCCCCGCCCCAGATGGCCCGCCCACCGGCCCCAGTGCCCCGCCCCGCCGCTCCAGCCGTGCCCAAAGCCATGACTCGGAGCAGCAGCAGCAGCCTAGAGGGGAGAAAGTGGAGGAGACAGACCTGATTGACATGACTGGTGGTCTCTTTGGGGAGGGGACGGGGGATGGGGATGATGATGCGCCCCCCCCTACCCTCTGGTGGGATGATATTGGTAGGAGTACTCTCCCCTCCCTGTATTCCTCCCCCTCACCCCCCCATGTTTGTGTTCTTCCCTCCCTCCTTCCTTCCTTCCATTCATGTTCTCTTCTTCCTTCCTTCCTTCCTCATTTCTCCTTTTTATTTTTTATTTTTACTTGTCATTTTTCTCTTTACTAATTCTTCATCCTTCTTTTTTTCTTTTTTATACGAGTAAGATTATAATTCCCTTCTACTTTCTTTCATCTATTTACTGTTTTCTTCCCTGTTTTCCACGCCTCTGTTCTCTTGTCAAATTTTGCTACCAACAATATCTCGTCTTTACTCCTTATTAAGCCATACTTTCACTTTCTTTGACCTTCCTTTTACCATCTTTCCTTTACTCTTTCCCTAAGTAACAACTGTAATTATGTGCGTCCTTTGGTTGTGTATAGTGTGTGTATGTTGTATATGTGTGTGTGTGTGTGTGTGTGTGTGTGTGTGTGTGTGTGTGTGTGTGTGTGTGTGTGTGTGTGTGTGTGTGTGTGTGAAGGCCTACGTTCCTTTCTTTGCCTGTACGTGAAGTCTTAACAAGCTTGTGCCTCTCTGTGCATGTCAGTGTCCTCGTGGTTGCATGTGTGTCCTGCTTGTGCTTGTGTGAGGGGCATCAAGTGTGTTCCCTTCCAATACGTTGTCATTAAGGTGTTATACAGACACACTAACACACTCCACACACTAACACACTCCACACAAACTAACACCAAATGAATCAACTTGACTAACTGTTAATGAGTTTTCTGGACAAGTGAAGGTACCATTCAAATATTTCTCTTTTTGCTTTGTGTGCTTTTTGGGGAATGGACTTACAGTAACTTCTTTGCATCCTATAAAGGGGACTCTTCTCAGCTTCTAAAACTAATGAGGACACTGTACAGACATCATTCATGCAGAAGTTTATACTTTAGAGAACATTCATAAAACTGTACATTACACAGTTGCATTAGAGAACAACAACACATCAGGACAGGAGAGTAATTAGTGTATGAATAACAAGATGAATGATGGGTGAACACATACACACACACACACACACATATACATACATACTTAAAACATTACTACATACATACACACATGGATTCATATGGTGTACACGAACGACCAGTATCCATGTGTGATAAAAATGTACACACACAGATAACGCATCACATAATTACTGCTTGAAGGGTTTAAGGACAGCATGGGATACAAACACACAAACACACACCATCTGGCCTAAGTAGTGCTGTGTTATACTGTTATGCTGTGTAGATGGAAGCATGCTGTGCCATCACACTGTTTGGTTTTACAGACTTGAAGAAACCAGCTGATGATGATGGTGATGATGATGATGATGATGATGATGATGATGATGATGATGATGATGATGATGTTGGTGTTATTGGGGAAGAAGGTGAGTGTAGTGATGGAGTGTTAGTGGGTGAACCTTCCCCTGTATGCCAGTGGGTGTTTGTAATGTGTGAGGCGTCCGTCCTGGGTACTGGGTACAACACAAGGTTCATCTCGCTTGGTAAACAGACACAAAAGGTGGCCATGTTTTCATTAGGTAAAAGTAGATGAAGACTAATGATATTGAGTGTTTATTGATATCATGTACAGGGTTGGTTTTTGGAAATACATAAGAAAAATGTGTCTAAAATTTGTGTATTAGGTAAGGTAGCGGAACACTAAATTACTTCCTTGTAGATAATAGAGGCATTCATTGTCTGTGAAGTTTTCATTAAGGCATTGGGTAAAGAATTTAACTATATATTTGATTGTTCATAAGAAGTGAAGTGTGGCCTTTTGTTGTAATTTAATCATTCTTTCATCTTATCATAACTTGCATCACATTCTGTACATTGCGGCAACCTTTCCCCCACTCCAGCTGATCTCCGTTCCTCTGCAGGTCTGAAGGAGCGCGCCAACGACTCCTCGGCTGATGATGACTCTGATGATGACACAGACGACCCGTCCATCCAAACTCCACAATCAGTCACTGAGGTGAGGCGCAGCAACACTAACCAAACAGTTTTAACATGACTCGTATCCATCTAGTTGGTTATTATTTGTATTCTTGTTTAGGATTGTTGTGTTCTAACCAGTGGAGCACATCATGAGTATTGTGAGGAAGTCAATTCCACTCTGTTAGGCCATCAAAGATTGCTACTTCTCTCATCAAGTTAATTAAGTTACCGTGAGCCAGGATTGGACTTGCAATTTTAGGCCACGAGCTGAGCATTGCACTACAGAACAATTGGTCTCTGTGGCTGTGTGACTTTTTAAATCATAAGAACATAATGAGGCTACAAAAGGCCAGTTGACCTACACAAGGCAGCTCCTGTGCACCTAACACTTCAGTTTACACAATTGTTTGAACTGATTTCAAAACTATATTTGTTGGTCCTGCAACAAGGTGTGCATTGATCATGGAGTCTGAATCATCATTTCAAACATTGTATACTAAACTTCTGGTAAGAATACTTCATTTGAAATATTAATCATTTATTTTTACATTTTAGGGATAACTTTAGGAAATGTGTATTTATGTCGTGTAATTCAAGAGTTCATCTTTAACAATTACAGGGATTATATCACTTATTTATTTATTGTACACAGTTTGGACACTTTGGACATTTGATTTATTTTACTATATTTTCATTGTTTTTTTTTGTTCTTTATTCTTGTTATTTTACTTACTGCTTTTTGCCAGTTTTCTTTATGGATTTTGTTTTATCATTAATTTTGTAATTTTCATTTTTGTTAATTTTCATTTTTCTCATTTTGTTTATTTTGTTTTTTGCAGGATAAATTACCATGGTTATCTTTTCCTTGTAACTCTTAATTAGACATGAGGATGCAAGATTTTCTGTCCTGGCATCTGTTTTGGTAACTGACAAAGATGTTTATTGAACTAGAGAAATACTTTAAGAAGTCATCTGTTGACAGATGACAAATAAGTAATGCATAATTCATTTCAGTTGCATAGAATTAGAGAGAGCTGGTGTTCTTTCATCTCTAGTTTAGGTCACTTTTATACACAGAATGACAGTTGTTTGTTCAGAATTTGTTCTTCATTAGATATTAAAAAAAAATTCTGAATGTACTTTAGAGTCTGGGAGAGAGAGAAAAAAAGGGACAAATGCTTCTACCAACAATCAAAGTAAATTAGGTCATTTGAAGCAAGATTGGAGTTGGTGCCATGTGGAGTAATTCAGGCAGTTGAGAAGCGACTGATTCTCATCTTCTCTTCTCCCTTCCCTCGCCTTCACTTTGTTGCTGCAAATCTCCGCCTCAGCTCCAAATAGTATCTTCCAACTCTCTTGACGTGTGAGTGACACTGCTGTGCTTTCATGCAGTGATTTGTTCCAGTCTGTTTCTCCCTACTTCCCTTCTTTTGTTTTGTTCCTTGGTTTTAATTGTGAGCTTGAACACCTCCGTTGATCCTCCCTCTACCAGCATCCAAACATTACCAACAAAGTGTTATCCCGTGGCCCTTCACCTTGATCCTCTAAAGCATTCCACTCAGCAGCAAGAAAAAATATCACTTGTCCACTTGTAATGTTCTCTTAATCCAAATGCTTTCCAATAATTACACTTTATTAGTTTAATTAGAAATTCCAAATAGAATGACGTAATGAATGCTTTGTGATGTGCACTTTTTTACAATGTTAGTGCAGCTTTCTAGTCAGTCTGTTGATTTTGTTTCCATATATATTTTGTTTTAATATGTATTTTACTCGTATCTATTATTTTGTGTTACTTTTAACACAACACATCTAACTTTTGGTCCTAGCATGGGTGTAGTTAGTGCAGCACCACTGGATCAGTTTGAGGCGTGGTGCCGCTGTGTCTCAGTTCATCCCATCATGGCATGAATTGCATATCCTTAATTGTTGTGGGAATGAGACTGACTTGGTGTTTGTTCATTCTTTCATGAGGAATACCTTACAGGAAGCTTGTTTTAACTTGGCCACTTAAAGAAATCATTTGTTTGGTTACATTTCCTCTTTACAATTTGGACTTCCCAAATCTCAGTGGAGTAATTTGAAAAGTTGAATAAGAATTAGTAGTATTAGGTGACACTTAGTAATGTTTCTGTAGCTGCTTAGCATGTTTGACTTTGTGAATGTTGCATACTTTGGTATGGTTTGATTAATAGTTTCTTTATGTAGCTTGTAAAAAGCAGTTATCTAATAATAATTATTGCCTCTATAAGCAAACAGAACAAGTAGTGTGGTCCAGTTTTTTTATAAAGTTTGCCTCCATACTTTAATATTAATTTCTTAAGATCACTTATCTGTATTGTCTATATTCATGTAATGACTGACCATTATTTTGAACTACACCTTGCACAGTGGTATGGACTTAACATTATGTAGAGTGGTGACCTCTTCACCCTTATCAATCAGGGTTACAATATTCAGGGAATTATATTGTTTTAACATCAAACAAAATTGTGTCCCATTAATCAGACAGGCATCCCCCTAGTGTTGTGAAAGGTTACATCCTTACAATATTTGTTTAATTGAATGTGAGTATAATGTGAAGGGAAAGTGTGTATGCATCTTGGGATGTTGTATTTGTCCTTCTTGAAGATAGTTTGCAGTGGATTTCAGAAGCCTGGACGTGTTTGATCATTGTGTTTAGTGTTTGTGTAAAGGTTTTCTGTCTTGTGTGTTGCTAAATCAACAAAGATAACTCAATTCTCGTAGCTCAGGAAAGGCAGTAATTGAAGATTTCAAACTTGTCAGTTTTCTTCTTGGGCAAGTCATCATTAAGTATATAATTAAGAAAGTATTATCTACAGTATGTATAGAACAAGAGGCCTCATCCTCATCCTTGTCATGCACTTGATATCTTCAAGCAATGCATTTTTTATTGCGATCACCCAAGCAACACAATGTAAACAGTGGCCAGTGTAGTAAGTGTTGTATTTACAGTGCATCCTTTGGACTATGTGAACTACTTAACTAAGGTTGACAGCTTCAAGTTGCTTGGAACAACAAAAAGGAAAATAACAAAACCTGTTCATGGAAGCAGCACAACACTCGTGTAAAACCTGGCCCACCACACTTGATGTCCACTTTGCAAAATTTATTATTATTTTTTTTTCTAGAAAAAACTTGCCTGGTAGTTCTCTCGTTTCCATGCATGAGTATTCATATTTTAACATTCATGCAGTTATTGCATCTATACCTGCAGCTTTACCACACTCAAGTTTGTCTATTTATCTAAAAGCAGAAACGGGTGTAAAATAAACAAACTAGAAAAAAACATGTTCATAATGTATCAAATTGAGTTACAAAACCATTGCCTCCGCTTCTGTCTGATCTCCAAGGTGAGGGTTAGGTTAGGTTAGGGGAGGGTGTGATTCAACGACAATATTGGGGTTTAGGACATTTTCTTTGGAGTGTTTCATACATATTGGTGTTACAGGTGGACTACTGCAATGGCTTCCTGTGTCTTGATTGCATTATAACACTCATCGCAAAGAAATTAATTTTTTTATATAAACAGAAAATTTATAGATTTTTGTTGGTCAGTGTCAGTATAATGATAGAATATTAATATGACATTTATAATGCTGAAAGCCCATACCTAGAGACCTCACCTCGTTATATTTTATTCAATATTAATTATTATACCACCACCGTATTCCCCTCGGCTCTTAAAAGGCTACCAATATGGACATAGCAAGGGATCTGGGAAGCCCTCCTCTGTATACTCTCCTATGACAAGACAAGGTGTAGAGAGGGAGGGAGGGTAGAGTAGTCTCCCTGAACCCTAAATGCCTTGTCTTGGCTACACTGGTTTTCCTGTGTGTTCACTAACTAGTCTTTCAAGTCCCCTGTGTGCATGAGGTGTGTACACTCATGTTTGTTATCCTGCATTTATGTTGGGGGATGCCTGTATTACCAAGACTAGATACGAATTGGGAATTAACCATTTTTTATCATTGTAAATGATGTGACTGATTGTTAGGATGTGATGTGATGGGTTTCCCTTCCTTCCCTCTTTGAGCATGGAAGGGAATCCTTACAATGACTTCCACTAATACTGTCCACGCCTGTTCCAGACCATGACCTTCTATGAGGGAGGAGAGTCCAGTAATGGAGAGACGCAGGCCACCATAGATGTTCCTGCCACCACTGCTGCCTCGCCCTCAGAGAAAGAAGCAAACTCCTCTCTCTTGGACCCCATTGATTCCACTCCTCCAGCTGTTATTGATGTCACCCCAACATCAGCACCCAGTGAGCAGCAGCAGACAGCGATGAACGAGCCCTCCTTTTCTTAGATATGGGCTAGGAACATTTAGTTTCTATGGAAATTTCCTGAAAGTGTTGTGTGGATGATGTGAGAACAAGTGATACCAGTCCATGGTGGCACCTGAATCCCCTCCTCAGCAGATACCCACAGCTGTCACCCGAGTGTGGTGATGGTGTGGGTTTGTGATATGGACTTGTCATGTAAACACTTGGATGGCCGTGTGTGTGCGTGCGTGCAACTCCTGCATCGTTCCTGCCACATGGAGCCATCTTGAGTATCATGTTTGTGCCTCTCAAGTTGCCTGATCACATCACATCAAGTAGTCATTTCTGTCCCTTCTCTTCAGGCTTCCCTAGTCCTTGTTTGCGTAAATTTTAACATCAAAATTTGGTTTGTCATGGATGGGTAAATAATGTGATGACATATTTATCTCCACCAAGCTCCGTTGTGTCCCCATGATAGTGAAGGGTGGCCAGCAGGGTGCAGGGAATTTTAAAACTCAACACCCATCATTTGTTATATGGATGTATCGGGAGCAGTTTTCCTTTAACCCAAGCAGTGCCGGCCATCTTGACCCTATGCCTGTGTGGTGCCGGCTGATCATTGTTTTTTTCCTCGTTCAAAAAAAACTTAAATACTATATAAATAATGGGAAAACCTGTAAAACCCAGTTAATCAAAGTGAAACTCCCTTTATAGGTTGTGTTGTGTAGGTGTGTAATGTGATGATGAGTGATGGTGGTGAGTGGTGTGGCAGGTGTTTGAAGTCTGGTCACCACTAACCACTAATGTTGATGAATGATGATGTCACTTCGGTAATGGTTTCTATTTTTATCTTACCACACCGTCAATGCATGTGGGATTGGTAGTCTACTCGTATGTAAGTGAGTTGAGTTGATACATTAATCACCGCACTGCCAATACACACCATCGTTAAGCTATTCATATATGAGCGAGTGAGTGAGTGAGTAATTGATATCATTCCACAGTCACCAAATGCAAATAACTCGTAAATCTTGTTGTCACTCACCACACAGAGCACCAAGATTTGATGAACTCAGACAACCATTGTACAAACACTAACTCACTTGCCACTCATACCCAGTACAAGGATGACGCCAACAATTATACACATTCACTGGGTAGGGCGAGGCTTGTAGTACACCCAGTGTGCTTTTTGTAAAGTTTCATTAAGGGATAATCATTCTAGAATTATTAAAGAATTACCACCGTAGATTAATAGTGGTGGCACCAAGTGTGGTTATGTAAGGTGCCATACATGAACGTGGTTGGCACCGTTTGGTTGGCACTGTGTGGGTTAATTGGCTGGTTATATCATGATCTGAATGCATAAGTTGAGTTTATTGGCTTAAGTAACTATTTCATTTCTACGCCTGGAAGTTTTTGTCACAGTGATGCGTTCTCAGTGTATTGAATATCATCTTTTATTCTTTTCTTTAATATTCTTTGTTATTCCACATGCTCATTGTAGTTTTATGCCTAATATTATTATAGTTTTGTTTGTAGTATTTGTTTGTGATTGTTTGATTTAGGAGTTAGTTGACTGATCATTGTTTTCTGCAGTTTAGTCACGTGTAGGGAATATTATGACTCACTGCTTGGAGTGGATGTAGAGGAGTGGCTGCAACTTGGGCTACAGTTATAGTACTTCACTCCTTTATAAACTAGTGCATCATTATAAAAACAAGTGGCACATACATATGCAGATGTGCACACACACCTGGACAAAAATGCATACAAGTGCATCACACACACACACACACACACACACTGCAGTGTAACAAAAAGCCTATTTTGCACACAATTTTCAGTTGATGGATATTGGTGCACTTCACTTAAATATTCTAAGCACTGCCACTGCACTTATTGTTGTTGTCTTCTTAGGAGAGCAAATGGGACTGAAGTTTGTGGCTTTCACTGATGGGAATGGGACATTTAACCTCCCAATAAGAGCAAGTTAGGCCTAATAATGAGCGAGTCCAATGTTGTAATATGTGCCTGTATGTTGTTCTGTGGAAGGTAAAGATGTTTGGATGCTTGAGCTGAGGGAGACCTACAAGCTGTGAGATCTGTTTGGGTGGAGTGTGTGATGTAAGGTTTCAACATTACATTTTGTGTCTTGTAATAGATCTATATATTGATGGATGTATTTGGTGTAGAGTGCATAGTACAGTAAGTCCTTGAATGGCTTGACTTGTATTCATGGAGAACATTTTTAAATTGAAAATCTCACAGTAAGGAAACTTGAGATCTCAGGGTGATTTTTTACAGTCGTTTTGTAGTAGACAGATAACATTCACCAGGGAGCAAATGTATTGGATTACCATTGGTCTAGATGTTGTACTGCATTACAAAGGTGTGCATCACTAGCATGCATCTGTACAAATGAACACATCAAAGCAAACTTGTGCAAGGTGAAAAAGTGTGCTTTGGAATGACCTGAAGCAGCTTATTCTACTACTACTACCTACTACCTGAGTCTTGTGTTTCTTGATGGAAGGAAGAGGAAGGAATGCACGTTATCAACACTTCATCCTTAGTGTTATTGTAATGTGTAATGCAGTGTTTACCTAATTCTCTACACTTTCCTGTTCTCCCTTCTCACGTTACCAATGAAGAATTACGTTTTCTGTTTCAATATACTTTTCAAAACGGTCAGCCAGTCACCTGCTCAGGTTGTTCCTTAATGTATGAAGGTAACTGCAGCTTAACACAATCTGTTTCCTTATCAAATGTTTATTGTCTGTCAATTGGGTGTGAACTTTAACTTGAATATTTGATGGTTTGTTTGTTTGTTTGTTAGTAGTGAGTGGGGCGAATGTGTCGGGGATGTGAGCTCATTAATTCACAGGCATAATACTGTTGTTCTCTATGATTTGTTACTTTTGTTTCTATTAGTCTTTCTAGGCTGGCTATACTTAGGTGGAAAGTTATTCAATGATTTGTGATAAATTTTACATTCACAGTGTGGAGATTTTATATACTCTAGGGAGTCAAACAAGTTGAAGTGTTTGACATGACATTAAGAATTCCAAGAAATTATTTGTGTTACTATGTAGAGAACAAAGATTAATGTCAACCCAATCTCCATCCCATTCATTTATCTTAATTTCCTCTCTACCCAATAACTTTGAGTAAGAATGCCGTTTATTTTTCTATACTATTCAACAACTGAAGCCAGCCACAGTCTGCTCCTGGCTTAGGTTGAAGGAATGTGGGGCTGCCAGATGACTTTGTGATATAATATATTACTGTAATTTCCCTTCACCTACCCTAAAAAGCACAACACTACCCTAGGCCTTATCATCTAAGCAGCAGGACACATTAAACTTAGGTCCATATTTAATAGACAGAAAACTGATTAATGACATACATAACATATCCTTATCTCGTGTGTAATCATCCTAAATACCTGCTGGTGTGATGAGGTTGTGTTGGGGAGGTGAAGTGTTGCAGTAGAGTAGTCAGGCAGCCCCAAACCTGTCACTGAGCCCTCCAGAGTGTGTGCCTTCACCTCACGGCTTCTGTGATTAACAAACCATTATGTCAGCAGCTGCAGGGAGCCACGGTTGGGGTGCATTGGGGGTCAAGGGACAACACCACCAACACCATTTTGAACCTTTGGTGTTAGAAAAAATTAGATGGAATAATTGGAGTTTTTTATATCCAAAATTATGATAAAAAAGAATTATCCTTCTGTACACACAACCCACCATATTCACAGTTTACAGATAGATGCTAAGATACCCTAACCTAATGATCGAAAACATGTACAATTATAACATTCGCTTCCTAAACAGCTCGGCTTGAGAAATGAGCTTTAAAAATTTTAAAGAAAATTAGAAAATGGTGTAACATTATTTTTGAGCAAAAGTAAAATTAGCAATTTGAGTATCTTGACTTTATAATATGTATTACAAGAAGAAAATCTCAGTAATGTACGTACAAAGAGGAGGGTTATAGTCTCATTTAGAGGAAGGAAAACACACTGTACACTTGTCCCTTACAACCAAACACAACTTCACTATCTTTCCTTACAAACATTATTCTGTACTTTTCCTCACCCATACATAATACTTAAGTACTTTACACATATTACTTCTTCCTAACCACTACTGTCACCACCACTACCTTACCTTACAAAGAAAGGCATACACGGTGTTAGTCTCTAGGCTGCTCCAATGACGTCATCTGTTACTGAGCACACACACACACACCCCCCCACCAAGGCACCCCAACCTGCCAACTCTCAGCAAGTGTACATAAAGACCGCTTCCTTGCTTTTAGTTAACTGGCTTTTAAGAGATTTAATATCTGAAAGTGGTTGTTTTATGTGAATCTATATATAATTATGGTAAAAGATTATAAATTTTATATATATTAGTCTGATTGGGAAACTTGTCTTCCAGGTTACTCTGAGGTTAATTCTTAATTTCGTAATAAATGCTAATAATGATGAGTATGGATACATTTTCTTCACCTGATATGACGTCCTATATTTTTATCTTATGAACTTTTCTAATTAAATATCTGGTAATTCATTCCTATGTATTTCACCTCAGGGAAATTTGACATCCCTGCCCTGCATAGTGTTAGGTGATCCTTGAATAAAGTGTAATGTCTGCAAAGTCCCTCGTGCCGGAGTCACAGTGAAGCCACAGGACAGCAACAGTGGTACAGTGAACCTATATCACTTCAGGCAGATGACCACTTCACGAGACAATGACTAGAGTTCTGGGATTCTAGTTAGTTTGTTCTGCAATGTATGAGTTTGATCACTTCTACACTATAAGCAAAAAGTATTGTCAAACTTGTAAAACGAGATAACGGCACATCTCAGAGTCCCGAGTTTGAATCCCGGCACAGGCCTAAGATCACCCACATGCTGCCATAACACTATCCTCGATGGGACTGTAAAGTTATACGCATGAGGAGCTTCCGCTGGCAGCATGAGCCTCTCAACAAGAAACGAGGTGTCACTTAAAAAATCTAACCTGCGATATTAACGGGCGGAGGCCAACCATCTAACGCCTCCATTAAGCCTACCGGTGCCACGGGTTCAGAAACATGAGAATGAGAGAAAATGCATTTCCTGTGGATTATCAGCTGACAAAACAAATGTGAATTCGCATTATCTGAAGCTGCATATAGTGAAGCTTTAGTGAATTGGTAATTGATTCCCGGAAAGACAGCCATTATAAATAAAGCATTTGTGAATAAATAAAAAAAAAACTTAATCATAACTACAAATACCTCTGACTTCATATACAATTTCACCAATTCCATTCACACTTGATTACATTCTGGCTACAACGTTACTTAAAACAAATTACAACTACATATCTGACTAATTCATCATCAGTGTTACTATTACTGTACTTGTATTCATCCAACCTTCAAAAACAAGCACTTTGGCTTTAATATCTTGCTCCTCCTTTTCCGGCTTGTACTCTCATAAGAGACGGTCAATGAAGTGGAGCAGCTCAAAGCCAACCTCCACCATGATGAGGATGATGATGATCCACTCAAGGCGGGCTGAGTGCCGCTCATTTAGGTGACTCTTGAGCAGCTCCATCAACTCCACACAGTGACTCAACTTCACATTCATCACCTGAGGAGACACAACACACAAGGTTGTTGTAATGTTAACACACACAGGAAGAGTTACTCACACAGTTATGAGACCGAGTGTTACTGGGCTTAAGTCACCATGAATTATTAGATTTGTGATAGTTACTAATGAACTACCTTACAGAAGTTACCTGATGAAGCTGTGTGAGTATATGCATGCAGGCAAACCACTGAAATGAGCAGGTAGTTCCCAGGTAAATTGAACTGACCAAAGTGGATGCATGATAGTTAGTGGTGCATAACCTCACCACTACCAAGG
>JAPQNM010000012.1:8024830-8029830 GCA_029783475.1 Metacarcinus magister | reverse complement strand
ATGACATATGATGTTGCCAGATACACGATTCAGGCCTCATAAATTTTTAAAATACGAAATTGATTTGAATTTGCGTGGCAAATCTCTACACGTGGCAACGCTGTAGCACGGTTATTCCCCACGACCGGAACACCCCAGCTGCACTCTATGGTGTCTGACTATAGTCTCTTGCTCCATTCTTCCCCCCCAATAATCTCTGTAATTCCTTCTACCAGCTGTCTTCTCTCTTCTTCGTATCTATCACTAATCACTACCATATGTTCTACCGTTTCCTTCACTCCCTCACATAATCCACAGCTCTGCTCCTGTTCATCCCTATTTCTACCATTCAGTTCTAAGGTGCCTGTCCTTGCCTTAAACAGTAATTTACTTCCCCAATCCCCTACGTGCCACTCTATCCTCCCAGGTTTGTTTCCTACTGTACCACTTTAGTGTACTTCTCTATTCCTGATCTCCACTTTCTACATCCATTGTCCTCTATCCTTCTTATATCCCTCACTTTCAATCTACTCCACTCTTCTTCTAGATTTTCCTTTCTCTTCCATCTATTAACCTCTCCTTCATGATTTTCTTGGCCCATCTATCTTCTTCGAGTCCTTCAATTTTCTTGATAAATGACAGTTTTCCCTTGGCAATTCTTTCCCTGAAGGTACTCCACCCCATATCACCTCTTACTGCCTCCAAACCTGTACATCTATTGGCTCCCAGAGCCCACCGACCTATCATGTCCTGCACTTTATCTAGTTCTTGGATGTCCTTCTCTGTGAATTTTGTCACCTCGGCTCCATATAAACAATGTGAGACTGCCATACCCTTCCACAGACTCCTGCCGACTTCATATTTATTAATTACCCAACTTCCTCCATTCAGGATCATCCCTGCTGCTCTCCTTGCCTTGCCTTCACTAATTTTCCTTTGTCTTTCCCCGCCTATGCCTTCACTGCTGACTTCCATTCCTCAGTAAGTGTACCTTTCCACCACCTCTAATACACTGTCTCCCAGCACCCATTGATTGTTCCGCTCATCGTTTATCTGAATCACTTTGCACTTTCGCGAACTGAACCTTAGCTTCCATTCTTTTCCATAGTGGTTTGTTATTTGCAATAATTCCTCCATATGTTCTTTGTTGTCCGTCATGAGTACCACGTCATCAGCATATGCTAGCTGCCTCCAATTTCTACACCTCTGCCGCTCACTCTAATTCTTGTGATCAGTTCCTCCAGATATATGTTAAATAACGTTGGGGACATCACACAACCTTGTCTTACTCCCACCTTGTTCTCCAGCCATCCCGTGCTCACCGATCCAAGACTAAATTTCACTTCATTATTTTCATATAAGTTTTCTATCACTTTCACGACTTTCCACGACTTTCATAGGTTTGCGTTGCCGACTAGTCCAAATTATTGTTCAGGTGGCGTCCAACTACAACGGACTCCTAACCAATATCCCAAGTCAGGCGACATCTGCCACTGACCTACAGTGACCCGCCACCTCCCCATTCCATCTTGATTGTCGTCTAACTCCACCCTGCCTCACCCCCTTACAATTCTTTCCACCAGGTCCCTCACCCCCCCCTGTCTGTCTGGGTGTGTGTGTGTAATAATAAACGGTTTATTAATTAATTAAGGCAGCCGTTAGACTGAAAATTTACAAATATACAAAAAGGTATGTAAAATAAATAAAATAAAGGGGAATGGAGACAAGTGGGTTTGACGAACAACTGGTGGGTGATGGGGGATAACGAGTGTAGTATAGACTAGTGGGAGACTGGTGGGTCTGACGAACAACTGGGGGGTGATGGGGGGATAACGAGTGTAGTATAGACGAGACGGCAGCGGTTGATTAGTCGTGAAGTACACACGGGACGGCGGCGGTGACTTGTACAGAAGTATCCATCAAGGCAGGGGCGTTGAGTAGTAGGGAAGTAGACAAAAGGGACGGTAGTGAGGGGAGAGGGAAGTGTGTGTGTGTGTGTGTGTGTGTGTGTGTGTGTGTGTGTGTGTGTGTGTGAGATATATATATATATATATATATATATATATATATATATATATATATATATATATATATATATATATATATATAATCGTTTCTGAGGCCAACAGGACATCTTGGTTCCTTGGGAAACACTTCAAGTCAGGTGTAACTGGGTGAGGTCTGACGCACACTGGACACTGACGGTTTGATTTAAATAATAATAATAATAATAATAATAATAATAATAATAATAATAATAATAATAATAATAATAATAATAATAATAATAATAATAATAATAATAATAACAATAACAATAACAATAATAACGTGCAATCCCTAAGCTAAATCAAAAGTAATCAAGGACCACACTTCACTACATCCTACACTCGTATCGCACATTCAAAAAACAAAGGTCTTAATTATGATGTGATCTGAGAGGTTAAATGCTTTCACCGAGTTTATAATTATTGTTGTTAGTGTCATACAGCATAAGGTTGATCAAACAGTGAGAGGTGAAGGAGGAATGAATGCAACGGAACTGTGGGTGGTGAGTGACTGCGGTGGCAAGGTTAGCGGAGACCCAAGCCAACAACATGACCGATAACACGGGAAGGCGGGGAAGGGGATGATGATGATGATGGTGGTGGTGGTGGTGGTGGTGGTGGTGGTGGTGGTGGTGGTGGTGGTGGTGGTGGTGGTGGTGGTGATGATGATGATGATGATGATGATGATGATGATGATGATGATGATGATGATGATGATGATGATGATGATGATGATGATGATGATGATGATGGTGATGGTGATGATGGTGATGGTGATGATGGCTGTGTCCTGCTGGAGCCAGTCACGCGTTTACACTTTACACGATTCACGGACTGTGGTTATACGGATGATTTATAACCATCAGAGTACTAGTTTTTGTATTACGGGATGATGGGGTGTGTCTAGCTTACTGCAGGCATAACGGTGTGTGTGTGTGTGTGTGTGTGTGTGTGTGTGTGTGTGTGTGTGTGTGTGTGTGTGTGAGAGAGAGAGAGAGAGAGAGAGAGAGAGAGAGAGAGAGAGAGAGAGAGAGAGAGAGAGAGAGAGAGAGAGAGAGAGAGAGAGAGAGAGAGAGAGAGAGAGAGAGAGGCAGGGAGCGGAGGAAGTGTGAGATCAGTGAGGGCTGATGAGGGCGTGAGGAATGAGGTGAGGTTGGTGACAGGTTCTACTGAGGTGAGGTCAACACTCCTCAACATTCCCGCTCCTATACTTCCAAAATACATAAAGTTGTCTTAGTGAAAAATGCATCTTCATTATTGATCGTTTAAAATTTATTAGTTATCATTATAATTGTTACAATATGCAAACACAAATGTCATATTATAAGTTATGTCTCTTAATATACTGTATATTCCACCAAACATTTATTTTTTAGTAATATCCACAGTTTACACTCGTAGCACTAAGTTGAAATATGTCATTGATGGAAAGGTGTATCATTTGGTCCAACTTCCGCCATTGTCCAGCACACCTTTGAGCTGCTTAGGCACTGCCATCACATTATTGTACACTGCTTCAGGATTGCCGCGAAACACCTCCCACTGACGCTCCACGTGGTGCAGGAGGTGGTCAGAGGTCCTCTCGTACTCAGGTTTCCAGCTGTTGACAGCGGTGGTCCAGATGTCTTCAACGGGATTCAAGTCACAACTTAACTTGGGCCACTTGAGCAGCTGCACATGCCGCTGTTCCTGGAACCACCGCTGTACAATTTTGGCATTGTGTACGGGGCAGTTGTTGTGCATAAAGATGACCTCCTCAGGATATGGAAGGGCGTAACACCGTACTGAAGGAAGCATAACTTCTTCAAGTATTTCCAAATACTTCTCGGCAGTGAATTGGTCTTCAATCGGAGCTAATTCTCCTACACCGTAGAGCCACATCCATCCCCACAAGGTGCAAGTAATGAGGTCACTCCCTGCCAGACTGGTGATACTCTTCTGACTAAACCTGCAGAGTTAGGTTGTATTAAATAAAACTGTTCACATCCTGTCACATGACGCACTTATAAACACTTCATGCTACTTAACTCAACCAAGAAACTGTTATGTCATTAAGAACTCATACTAAACTTATAATTCTATGAAAAGAATACTAACTTTGACATTAACACTATATATATATATATATATATATATATATATATATATATATATATATATATATATATATTATATATATATATATATATATATATATATTATATATATATATATATATATATATATATATATATTATATATATATATATATATATATATATATTATATATATATATATATATATATATATATATATATATATATATATAAAGATAATACAAACATACAGATAAATAGATAGATAGGCTGACAAAGAGAAAAACAAACTTAAAGGTTGTTCCAATATTCTTACCTCGGCTCGTTCCTTCGCCAACACCTAAGCTCCCCACTTGAGTTTAAGGAGAAGCTTTTCTCGCTGCTGAATATCACGCGAGCCCAGTAGTCCAATCCTTCATCACTGTGTTTTGTAGCGAACCTTATTCTGGCATTCTTGTGGTTGTCTCGTAATGTTTCTCTTAAAGGACGATCTGGGTAGTGTAATCCTGCATCATGGAGGCGTTTACGAACTGTGTCGACTGATGCAGAAAGCTGCAGCTGCTTTCTTATCACTTCTGCGTTCATGACTGACTGTTTTTTAGCAGCTGCTATAATAAGTTGGTCTTCAGCAGCTGTTGTTTTAGGGGGAGGGGCACCGCTGGGATGATCTCGTAGGCTTTGGTTTCCCGCTTTCATTCTGTTCAACCACCGATACACAGTGTCGCGACTGACTTCCAACTGTCTTGATATTTCATATACAGACATTCCAGCGTAACTCAAGGCCACGATCTGTCCTCTGACCATTTCTTTGTCCATGTTCATCTTCAAGAATGGAAAGTGGAAGGTGGATGGAAGGTGTTTGAAGGTGAGGTCAACCCAGTCACTAGGAAAGTTTCT
>JAPQNM010000012.1:8002330-8019830 GCA_029783475.1 Metacarcinus magister | reverse complement strand
GGGAAGGGAAGGGAATGAAGGTGAGTGTGTTAGAAGGGAAGGGAAGGGAATGAAGGTGAGTGTGTTAGAAGGGAAGGGAATGAAGGTGAGTGTAACAGAAGGGAAGGGAATGAAGGTGAGTCTAACAGAGGAATGACATAACATAATAATGATTCACTGCTTTCAATGCCTTTTTTAGCTTAAATTTGATCAAAAGGTGTTGCATATTTTTACTGTCAGGCTTATTCATAGGTTAAAAAAAAAATATCAATTGACTTTTTATTTAGAATTCAAACTATTAGTGAAAGCAATAAACATTAAAACACACACACACACACACACACACACAAATGCGGATGAACCATAAATAAAGAACAAGTTAAATGCTTCTTATTATAAACTTGAATATAAGGAAGGGAAAAAATTAAACTTTAAACTTATTAATGGCGATGACTTAGCAAACTAACTCACATTACATTACCAAGGAAACTGAAATAATAAATGAAAGTGTGAAAGAAGGATAGACTGAACACATAATTATTAGTTAAGCTGGAAAAAAAAACCAGTAAGAGAGAGAGAGAGAGAGAGAGAGAGAGAGAGAGAGAGAGAGAGAGAGAGAGAGAGAGAGAGAGAGAGAGAGAGAGAGAGAGAGAACAAGAGTTATCTCCCTTACATTAAGTGGTGGTCTGTGGACTTGCATCTCAGGGAGTGTAAAATCTGGATCGAAGGTGAGGAATTTGTGTCTGGCCAAGGGACCAAATCCTGCCACCACCTCCTCCTGCAACACAACACAACACACACCACCGTCAATCTCTCTCTCTCTCTCTCTCTCTCTCTCTCTCTCTCACCTTCCACTATATGCTAGGTGTTCTAGAGTGGCAAGGAGAGGTGGATGAGGTGATATGCCATGGATAGAGAGGTGTTGGGTGGGGTGAGGTGAGGTGAGGTGAGGTGAGGTGAGGTTAGGTTAGGTTAGGTTAGGGGAATGATCATTACCATTCTTCCTGTCTACAGTCTAACTAATAAATCATTGCGGACACTACATGTAACAGTTTTGAGAACTAACAATATATTTCAATTCTTATTTTATTTTCTTTTATTATTATTTGTTTTTTTAATAGTTTCATCTTTAGGGAACCAACAATTACAAGTTTTTTTTTCTGGTTCTCAAAAAGCATAAAAAAACAAAATAAATAAAGATTCCAAAGTGTGTGAAGAGAAGAAGAAACGAGAAAAGAAAAAAATGAAACTACAACACAAACAGTAGCCTCACCTCCTCTGAATCCTCCTCAATTTTCTTTTTCTTCCTTTGGACTCTCTTCTTGACCTGTAGTGATGAGATGCGTCCTTGCACGTTCTTGAAACTATCCCTATCCTTAGCCATACCCTTTGTACCCACTGCCACACCCCCCACCACCACCACACCTCCAGGGCTCCAACCAGGTAAACTTCTATTGTGCACACTCTTCTTCGTACATGTGGTTAGTGTTGCCAGGCCCCGTGTGGCTATGAGGGGGAGGGAGGGCGTGGTGGTGGGCGTGGGCGTGGTGGTAGTGTTGTGTAGGTGACGGGAATAAGTCCAAGCACCGTAAGATTGAGTTTGAAATCTTGCAAAACACCTCTGGCTTTTCAACAAGTTACTTTGCACATCACAGGTCTTCATAGGGTGGGAGGAGGTGCTTGTGTGGAGGTGGGGTGAAAGGGTGGTCTGGGGTGAAGGGGTAGCCTGGGGTGAGCTAGATGACGTCATACAGCCAAGGAACATGGAACACTGTGAGCTTGTTGAGTTGTACACTGCATGAGTCTGCAACACAGCCGATGCAACACGCCTCCCACACAGCGTCCTTCCCAGCATAGTGTACAGAGGACTTTGATCTGCAAGGAAAAGGTGTTGCATTATGTACTTGGTTTGGCCTCAAGAAAGGTGTTCATATGTGCACATCATGAGCTAGACGTACATAAGGGTATGGGGGGGGGGTGATGTGTAAGAGGGTCTCAGCCTTCCCCATAGATCCGTCTCTATGATCATGAGTCCAGCGCGTGATCCTCCAGACCGAGGTGAAGATACACACATGTCTGGTTATGTGAACATGAACATTAATAAGTTACTCAGGTACTTGTAAGGAATGTAATGGCAGCTTAAGTGTACTGGTGGTAAAGTTATCAATACAAAACCCGTTACAGTTACAGTGTATTCCCTCGTTACAGTGTACAGTGACAACCTTTACAGTGTATTGGCAGCCGTTACAGTGTACAGTGACAGCACCATACACACACACATACATGGTAAGCCGGTCATTTAATTCACCTAATCTACAGTATCCACACCTTGTCTCTCAACACCCACGGCCTCTACACTTCCTTAACACACCAATAATACTTAAAATAGTCCTAATTAACAGCCAGGAATAAGTATAAGTACATAATACTTAATAATAATCCCACGCCTCACCTTCCTTCCTTCCTCTCACGTCCAAAAGGTGATGAAAACATTGCAAATTGTTGACATATTTATACTTTCCCAATTGTATGCATATAATTAAAGTAATTTGTACATAAAACTTGAGTATATTTATTATAGTAAGACTCCAGAATAAATTGTTACTTATATATGTCAATTCTATTCCAATAATAAAGTATTTTATATAAAAAAAAGGAATAATAGCCATACATTTTCCAGTTATTTATTTCTGTTTATTTTCCAGTTATTGATACATTTATATATATATCAATAAAAAATAAAGTTAAATTAAAATAATGCCTTAGCCCCGCACCCACTGTTGACAGGAGAGTTGGTGACCCACAAAGGTGCGAAGTTACCTGTCTTCCCTTAATTAACACCATTTTCACCTCATACCTTACATTTCCACCTCATTCCTTGCATTATTAACTCCCATTACTACACACATATACACAAACACATACATATTTACAGGTAGAAAGTTACTTGTGTTTCCTTAATTAACCTCAATTATCACCTCATACCTTGCATTCCATATCAACGTACACACACACACACACACACACACATATAGAGTGGGCGTAACACAGTATTAGTTATGTTACAAGTTATTCCACGTATCCTGAGTGAGCGAGTAACTTAATTTAGGAAGTGACTCATATCCTCTTAATGTGGTGTTGGTGTTGGTGTTGATCACGTCACTTACAAGACGCCAGGCTGGTGTTGAAGGTGTGGTGTTGAGGTACAGGTGGGTGTGTAGGTATGGTTACGTGTGCAGGTGTGGCTGGACAGGTGTGGTCAAGGAAGGTCACTTAGATTGGTGGTATTGAGGTGCAGGTGTGGCTGGACAGGTGTGGTTACGTGTGCATGTGTGGCTGGCTGGACAGGTGTGGTTACGTGTGCAGGTGTGTTTACGTGTGCAGGTGTGGCTGGCTGGACAGGTGTGGTTACGTGTGCAAGTGTGGCTGGACAGATGTGGTTACGTGTGCAGGTGTAGCAGGACAGGTGTGGTTACGTTTGCAGGTGTGGCTGGACAGGTGTGGTTACGTGTGCAGGTGTGGCTGGACAGGTGTGGTTACGTATGCAGGTGTGGCTGGACAGGTGTGTGTTCAGCCTCGCTTCCTTCACAGTTCCTCATTAACGATATTTGGAGAACATATTTGGTTGCAGAACAGATAAAAAAAAAAAAATTATATGGAATGAATAATAACAGAGAGAAGACAATTGTAAGGATGAACTGTCCAAAGGAGTTAATGTTTGATAAATCACCAACACAACATAATTTTCCTTTAGATTTTGATGTGTTTCAAATGATTCTGACAGTTATTTCCGTTGCAAATCCATATACATAAATGTTTTAAATAACTCTCTCTCTCTCTCCAGCATTACCACTTCCTAATTACCACGTACATACAATTTCCTGAATCTACGTACAGTCTCCTAACACTGACACATTGAAGGGCATTTCCAAATCAAACCCAACGCCACTATAACCTTTTAATTACACACACACACACACACACACACACAGGTTTACAATGTTCCTGTCACGTTATAGTTGGACACGAGGGAGTAGTAAGGTGTGTTAAAGTGTGTTGTGTTGTTTGCAGGTGTGTTAAAGTGTGTTGTGTTGTTTGCAGGGCAGCAGAGGTCATGTCGAGGCAAGGGAGGACCACTGGCAAGTATGAGCCTATCAACTGGCATGAAATATTCCAAAGAGTAAGTGATGTGTTTTGAGTGTTATTATTATTATTATTATTATTATTATTATTATTATTGTTATTGTTATTATTATTATTATATTATTATTATTATTATATTTATACAGATGCTTTTCATACTATCTATAAATACTAAATGAATGTGATGGATCGATTAGCCTTTCATAACTTAGGGAAATAAATAAGACTTTCAATAAAAAAAAAAAGTACTACTCAAAATGAACATAAATAATATAAATAAAATAATGACGTGATTGATATAAAAAGTATAAATAAAATAAAATAAATAACTCCAGGTCCAGAGCCTCAAAATTACCATAAAAAAACTAGAAAAAACTAGATTAATAAAAAATATATTAATAAAAAATAGAAAAATAAATCCCACATCTAATCCTACACCAGTGACCTCATGACCTTGACCTTACAGATTGACCAGGATGCGGACGGGTTCATCCTTAGGTCAGAGCTGCGTCGGTACCTGCTTGCAACACCCGTCAGCGAGGTGCCACTCTCGGATGACATGGTGGATGCAATGCTGTACCACGTCGACTACAACAACGACGGATTCATCAACCTTCAAGAGTTTTATGGATTGGTGAGATTACGTTTTGATGTCACTTTCAGGTCCTTCGGGTTTTTGGGTGACTGGTTTTTTATTTATTTTTTATTTATTTATTTATTTTTTTTTATCTACTATTGTTTATTTCGTTCTTAATTTTCTCTGTTTTTTATTTTCCTGCCTAATGTTCTCTCTCTTGTTTTATGTTCTGGTTTGGTTTCTTTCTTTCATGTTTTTTTTATATATATATATTTTTCCTTTTTTTTATTTATTTATTTATTTTTTCCTGGCCTCACATATATATTTTTTCCTATTTTGTCTCTCCTTGCAAGTTTTTATTATTATTTATTATTTTTTTTTCGCTATGGTGTGTTTAGTTTCCTTCTTCATGTCATATATTTTTTTCCTTTTTTTTTATTATTTTTTTTTCTGTCCTCGTTTATTTCCTTCCTATTTCATCTCTCCTTCCTTCCCATCACACTCACTTCCTTCCCTTCACATCACACTCACTTCCCATCACACACTCACTTCCTTCCCTTCACACACACTCCTATCTATTTCACTAATGTTCTTAATATAAATCTTTTTCTCTGACCATCACTCTCTTCCCTTCCTCTCTTTACCTCACACCCTCTCCTTCTCTCTCTCTTTTATCCATTATTTCTATCACATTATTATCATTTTCCTTTTCCTTACTCGTTCACTCTCACATCAGGTTAACGTGCCAGTGGACACCAAGACTCGGTCGGTGCTGCAGCGGACCCTAGTGGCCACTGCTTTCTCTATGGCCCCGCGCTCCCAGGTGTCCCACGGTGATCGCCTCTACATAGCCGAGTACTCCTGCTGCCCCCCGCCCCTGCTGGTCCCCCTGCTGTGTACTGCTGAGGTGAGGGGAAGGAGAAGGATGGTGTAGGAGTAATATAGACAAGGGGTTGAAAGGGGATGATGAGGAAAGGGAAAGGGTTAGAAGTAGATAAAATAACTGGTTAGGTTAGGTTAGGTTAGGTTCTTAGATACTATTGGTGCCTTTTGTGTGTGTGTGTGTGTGTGAAGGGATGAAGGGAAGGTAGAAGGAATAGGTGGAATAATGTGTAGTAAAGGAGAGATAGAAGGAAGTGCATGTGGGAATGAAGGAGGGAGGAAAGGAGAGATAGAAGGGAGTGTATGTAGGAGTGAAGGAGGGAGGTATGAGGGATAGAAGAGTAGGATATTAAGGTTTGTAGAAGGAGGAGGAAGGAGGAAGGAGGAGAGGATGTGTAGGAACTTAAGACTGGGAGGAAGAGGAAAGGAGGAGGAGGAAGAGGGTGATAAAGTCTAATAAGGTGATGAAAGGTTGCAATAGATAATAGAAAAGACAATTTAGATTTACACTGTACTACATATATAATTTTAGAAAAGTTTAGTTAGATTTTGAAGTTAAACCAAACCTAACTTTCTCCACACCATTCACAACACACAAGGAGAGAGAGAGAGAGAGAGAGAGAGAGAGAGAGAGAGAGAGAGAGAGAGAGAGAGAGAGAGAGAGAGAGAGAGAGAGAGGAGAGAGAGAGAGAGAGAGAGAGAGAGAGAGAGAGAGAAGAAAAAAACCCGTAACTGACTCACACCCATAATTTCCCCCGTGTCAGGTTGGGGTGTTTGTGTACTATGCAGTGACTATGGGTGACCTGGGCCCTTACTCCCCCGTGCCCTGGTCCTCCCCACTCATCTACGACCCCCGGAGACGCATGGAGGCCTGGCGCTTCATCTCCTATATGTTCCTGCATGCTGGGTGAGTGAGAGGATGGATAATAATGATAGTAATGATGATAATAATAATAATAATAATAATAATAATAATGATAATAATAATAATAGATGGTTTAATGATAGGAGATATGCAGCCCAAGAGGTGAAAATATACAGTAGGGATTATACAAAATGATTGAGGTTGAAAAATGAATAATATCAATAACGTGTGTCATATCTTATTACTAATCTGTTATTTCACATTTTTTAATTTTATTTTGTATGCCTTTTTACATTGTATTTTTCCCCACCTACAGATGCAAATGTCTTCTATTATTACGTTATTTCACAGTTTTTCAATTTGTATTTCTTTTTACTCTGCGTTTAAAGTTTATTCTCGTTCCGTAATGTTGTGTTTTGTTCTGGTGACGTAAGTAATTCTTGTTCCGCCTACAGTTACATCCACCTGCTGAGTAATGTGATGGTGGCGCTGTTTGTTGGCATCCCCCTTGAGATGGTACACAAGTGGTGGAGGATCCTGCTCCTCTACGTGGCCGGGGTGTTGGCAGGCTCCTTGGCAGCATCAATGTTTGACCCCAAGGTAGGGTAGTGTGGCACCTCTTATAACCTCTTGCTGCTTTTTATTTTCCTCTTCGCTTTTTTGTCTTCATATTTGTGTTAGATTGGCTCCCTTTTCTTCCTCTTCGTCTCGTGTTTTATCATCTCCGGTGCATTTGGTTTCTATTATGCTCTTTTAACTATGTACAAAAAAAATATATCAACACCATTTTCTTAGTTCCAATAAAATAAATCTGAAGTGGAATGCACATTTTTTGATTTATTTTGATTTATTTATGTTTTTTGATCCTTAACCCACATTTATTATACGTAATGACACTCTCTCTCTCTCCTCCCTGTTGGCAGTCGTTCCTGGTTGGTGCATCGGGCGGGTGCTATGCTCTCATCGCTGCTCACTTGGCTAACATCATCATCAACTGGGGTGAGATGCCGTTCAACTGGGTGAGGCTCCTGGTCCTGCTCGCTCTCATGGCCACGGATATTGGAGTGTTCGCCTACGCAACACTCACTCAGTCCGCCACCAGGGTAAGGGAAGGGAAGGGAGTTTGTAAAGGTTATTTTTATATTTATTTACACTAGGCTAAGGAAAGGATTTATTAAAGGGAAGGGAAGGTGGTTTATAAGGGTCATTTTCATATTTATTTACACCAGAGTAAGGAAAGGATTTATTAAAGGGAAGGGAAGGTGGTTTATAAGTGTTATTTTCATTAATTTATCTGGTTTCATATTCATTTTACTTTTTTAATTAGATGAAGAAAACAGATGGTAAGTGTTAGGTGCCTTGTGTAGGTAGGTCAACTAGCCTTTTGCAGCCTCATTATTTTCTTATCTTCTTCTAATTAGGTATAAAACATGGTCTCATTACTCTCCTAATTACAGGTGAGTTACGTGGCCCACCTGGCTGGGTTTGTGGCGGGACTCCTGCTGGGGATGGTGACCTTGAGGAACCTGAAGGAGTACCGGTGGGAAGCTGTACTCAAGTGGACGGGACTTGCCGTGTTCCTGGCCCTTATAGCGGCTGCCATAGTGATTCAGGTGGCCTATCCTGATCTGGTTGGACTGTACCCGCCCATGCCTGAACGTGGACTCTCTGACAAGCTGGTGGTAGGCGGGGCAGAGCTTGCACTGTAGATGTGAGATTCCTCGAGGTTTTTTGAAGGGGAAATGTGGAGGTTTTCTAAGGTTTCTTGTGTGTTGTGAGTGGAGAATCTTAGTTCGATTTTGAAGTTGTCTTAGATGTGGATATAGGTTATGTTTTGATGGTGTAGGTGATTAGTACTCTTATCACAAAGGGGCCAAGTTGTGAGAGATTGATTAGTGTTTAGTTGTTTTCTTATAAATGTGCATGATAACGACAAGTCAGTTGCAACAAAAAGGCTCAAACTTGTTGGTAGCTAAATGTTGAGATTGTTGAAAGGCAAACATTATACATTGCACTCCAGTTGTTGAGTCCTTCTGGCTTTGTTGGACCAAACTTATGACTTACAAGGTTAATTAATGTAACTTCTCTGTATTATGAGTGCCTTAAAATGTGTTTTGTAATTAAGGTTATGGGAAAAAAGAAAGAAAGAGGCATCTAGCTACTTTTATATCACACACTGCCTTTTTGATGTATCAGTAATGTTTTTAATTATCTCTGGACTTTTTCACTAATACTCTTGTAGAGGGCATTTTTATATATGGCATATTGTGGTACATGAAGAATCTCATGCTTGTCTCTCTAATGATCTGCGGGTATCTCGGGTTTCTCAAAACACTGGTCCTTATGAAGCGGAGTTTAACATTGAATCTTGCATGAATCTCATTATGTTTTTTTCTAGATATTGTATAATTAGTGTTTCCTTGATGTTTTGTGATTGATGAAGCCGTGTCAAGAGTGTGTGTGTGGTGTAACAATTAGTAGTGGAGTGAGAACAGTAACTACTATAATGTTTAGGTTGGTGGAGGAGTTATAGTTGAACACACATGTCTGGCATCGGGTCTCCAGGCAGGTTATTAGTTTCAGGTTATTAGTTTAAGTGAATATTTGGTTGTGTGGGGAAGCAAGGGTTTTGTGAACAGTATCAAGGCGTTGGTCAATGCAAACACTATGTACTGTCTTTACTCTATTGTTTCAAAACTTTTTTAATACTCAACAATATTCTAGATTGGTTTTTGATAATAGAAAAATGTTGAGAGAATGTGATGAGTATGAAATTTCAACCACTTGCAAACTTGCTTGGATAGACAAACACTATAATTATCTGTTGAAAGAAATGCAATGCAGAGTTAGATGATGGAAAATTTCAAACATTATCTTGAAACATCTTAATATGAACTTCTTGGGTTGGCAACACACTTTCCTCACTGTTAGGAACCATTACCTTTTCAGTATTTTCCTTTGTGTTGTTCGGGTGTTTCTGCAAAGAATGTGGAATCTGTTTCTAGATTATCTTGGTTGTTTTGTGTTTTATAAAAGTTTTCTACGAGTGATGAATTCAGAATTCCTCGAGTTATGAACTGTATTCCAAATTGAGAATGGTTCCACAGTTATGTTATGTTCTTACGTCTTTGAGAAAAGGAACGAGATATTGTTAATTCTGACACATATTTTGAGCTGTCTGCCACAAATTAGTCAAGAATTCATCCATCTATGAATCAGAAATTAGGCGACAAGTTGCATCTTTTAAATCAACGCTATTGGTGTCATTATTATTCTGTGTCAAAGTATAACAAAAGGTTGAAGCCAAAGCACTTAGCTAACTTGCACTCCAAGAAAAAAATATCTGTGACAGTTAGAGGATGACTGAAGTATTGTAGCGGAGTGTGTGGTGGCACATGTTATAACTATATAGTGATTATAACTATATAGTGTTGATAGTGCACCAGACACTGTACTTTGCTTCCCAGTGACCCGTAAACACACAAGTCTTGCTATATAACGCATACTCACTGCACGTACCTTGATATTTATTACTACGTATATATATATATTATAACACAGCCTGCTTTACAAGTCTCCTGTAGACGTGAATTTCAATGTATAATCACTGCATGCACACTCTTTCTGGAGGAGTTTTGATTATATTTCCATTGTTTGTTTTTTCACGAGTCTTTCTCACTCTAAGTAACGTACATTCGTTGCACAATAAATGAATCGTTGTCGAGGCACAAAGATATCAGCGAAAGAGCTCAAAAAAAAGTGTCTTCCAGTTATGCTGTGAACCTCAATGTTTTGTGTGTATATGTCATTCCTGCTGCACACACACACACACGCACACACACACACACACACACACACACACACACACACACACACACACACACACACACACACACACACACACTTATAATCGTGCAAAATAAAGGACTTCCATAACATAGGCAGCAATGAATGGACATTTTTGACGACCTAATGTTTAGAATAGTTTAAAAGTAATTAGCATTGGAAGAAATTAATCAATACTGTAGAGGCTGAAAAAAAAAAGTACAAGAGGTAGGACAAATTATTATTATTATTATTATTATTTTAGGGCTTTAGAATCACAAGGTCATAAGTACCAATTGAAGAAAAGATATATAATGGTGAACTAAGGCTTTAAATCACACCTCAACAACACAGGAAATTAACTTTAATGTATATTGTCTTTATTTTTTTTTTGTATTTATTTATTTATTGGTGTTTGTGTCCTTGTGATTCTGAAATCCGCTATAGTTCTAACTGTTTCAAGAGAATGATTATATTAAAGTTTCAATGTATTCATGTAGAGTTTAGTTTGGAATATTTTGTATGTGTGTTTTGGGTATCTCTCTCTCTCTCTCTCTCTCTCTCTCTCTCTCTCTCTCTCTCTCTCTCTCTCTCTCTCTCTCTCTCTCTCTCTCTCTCTCTCTCTCTCTCTCTCTCTTTCATTAACAAACAATAACAACATCTACCTTCTTATAATAACTATATTTATAATTAAGTATTTAGATATCAAAATTCTATTATATATGCAGCCATATCTTAGTTTATAATATGTACGTCTATGCATATTTAGATGTACGTTTAACTTAGATGCTTTCTAATTTTTATACCGGATTTATACTATCATATTATATTATATTGTGTATAAAAATGTAAAACACCCACACAGGCAAGCAAGGAGTGAAGAGGAAGGTGAAAATAAAGACTGGTGGGAATTCTTTTGTTTCTCTCAACATTATGTATTTGATCTTTTAAGGAAATTTATTTTTACCCGAGTGATAATTTTTTCAATGAGGTTTAATTTATCTATGAAGCAAATTTTTTTTTTTTTTTATCCATGTCAATACTACTACTACTACTACTACTACTACTACTACTACTAATATAAAAAATAACAAACAAACTCTTACTCCAATACTTGTCACATTGCACACAAGAGAGGTGTATATATGTGTGCGTGTGTATGTATGTATGTATGTGTATATGTACTACGTGTCTGTGTGTCAATTTCCCTTCGTTTTCCTATTTTCTATCATTCCTTCCATATTTCCCGAAGCTTCTCAATACCCGTCGGCTGAGCCTCCGCACAAAGGCTCCGGGCTGAAGGGAGGAGACGGTCGCTATTGTCTCTTTGTCCCTTGCCACTCCTTGATGCGTCCTGCCGGGAGTAATGAGGCGGAGGAGGCAGGCGACGCGGACCTGTCAACCAACCCGTGGAGAGAGAGAGAGAGAGAGAGAGAGAGAGAGAGAGAGAGAGAGAGAGAGAGAGAACCTAATAACATCTATCTAAAGGGTTGTAATGAGAGTGTGTAAGGGAATCGAACACCTTGACAGTATATGTAAGGTATATTCACGCCTCACTTTACTATAGATACCATGAAGCACAGGATAGATCAAGTAGAGTTTGGTTGACTTTGACTGTCTCGCTCGCTACTAGAACACACACACACACACACACACACACACACTCATGCTAAAATACAAGAATGGAAACGAAAATTATGAAACTATATGAGTAATGATGCAAGACAACCTAGATAATTTAAAAGGAATATAAAAAAGACCATTGGAAAGCCAGGCAAACAATTGATAAACATAAAATAAAAGATAAGTCATATAGAGAAGGAAATAGGATCAATGCTTCGATAAACAGCTATATTTTGGTCAGAGGAAAAATAAATTATATGAAAACTATAGAGGATACAAAAAAAACTATACTACAAAGGTGCCAAAACAAATGCATTAATTATTGAGGATATATATTACATAAACTACAGGAAGTATCAACGTTGGAGGAAGGGAGAGAAAAGGGAGATTTAATTAAATACGATGTTTCAAGCGGCGAATTTAAGGGAATGGAAAATGTGGATGGTAGGAGACGACTTTCTGATAAGGATGAAAGGAAGAACAAAAGGTTAAGGGAGAACACACACACACACACACACACACACACACACACACACACACACACACACACACACACACACACACACACACACACACACACACACACACGCACATACAAACACACGCACACACACATACAACTTGACGAACCTGGTGATACGGCAAATTGAAACAAAACACACAAATGCAATCAAAGGATAAAGTACACAAATATTTTCATTTCAGGAGGGAATCGAAATTTTGAAAATCACAACATTGGGAAAACAAAAACGAAGCGGAAAAAAAAAGAAAAAAAAAAACCGGAGAACGAAACTTGAGGTGGGTACATGGCACAGTGTTAAAACTGGACTCACGAGGATTACCTACGAGATCGATACTGATGAGAACGAGGACGAGGAGGAAAACGAGGACGATAGGAGTAAAGTGGAGGAAACACAGGAAATAATCACGTCAGAAACTCCAAACTTTTCTAGGAGAGAGAGAGAGAGAGAGAGAGAGAGAGAGAGAGAGAGAGAGAGAGAGAGAGAGAGAGAGAGAGAGAGAGAGAGAGAGAGAGAGAGAGAGAGAGAGAGAGAGAGAGAGAGAGAGAGAGAGAGAGAGAGAGAGAGAGAGAGAGAGAGAGAGAGAGAGAGAGAGAGAGAGAGAAGAAAAAAAAAGTAGATAACTATAAAACGATGCTTATAATCTCATATTAACACAGCAGAGAGGGAAGGATTCATGGCAAAGGGAACAGGAAATTGCAATACTCTCTTCTTACATAATTCAGGCAAGACATATGATATAGTACAGCGATATGTCTGTGATGGAAAGAAAAAGTAATAATAATAACATAAATACAACGAGGAGAAAGAACATATAGGTTATAGCAGCTGGGAGACGGAAGAGTAAGTTATGAGAGGGCTCAACACACGGCCCATTTTCCTTCTTTATTGCGGAGGTTCTGAAGGGAAGACTATGATATTTTCAGGCGACGTGTTGAGGTGATTATAGATTATATTACTACACACAGGAGTAGGTAAGCGAGAGTGTGTCAGTAGCAGAAGCAAGACTGGAGAGAGTGTGGGTGTGGAAGGTGTGAAAATACGTAAGTGTTCACAAGTTCGAGGGAATGGTAATGAGTATAAAGGTGAGGTGAGAGGCCGTACAGGTAAGAGACAGGTGAGAAAATGAAATAAAATGGAGAGAGTGAAGCACAGCAAGTGTCTATCTGTCTGTCTGTCTGTCTGTCTGTCTGTCCTCAAAGCTGACGAGAATGTGAAGTGGAGATTAGGTAAGGAATAAGAGAGAGCGAGAGAGAGTGGCGGGAAAGAGCAGAGTGGAAATGCAATAAAAGAAAGAGTGAAGCTGAAGATTTATAAGACCACAGCGAGACCAGGGATAGTAAATGAGGGTGGAACGTGGTCATTAAGGAACGAATGAGGGAAAGAATGAGATGAAATGAGATGGTCGAAGAGGGCAATGGGCACATCCCTCATGAAATAACTGAATAGAGTATATATGAAGAAAAAGAAAAATTCGATAGTGTGGAGATGACAAGAGTGAGGCTGAGAGTGTGTGGACAAGGGTGGATTGTGGCATCAGAGGCGTGTGGAGAGGAGTAGTGGAGGAAGGATGAGGAGGAAAGAGGAAGAGGAAGGCAGAGAACAAGGTGGAGAGAGGGACGAAGTGAAGGTAAAGATGACGTGATGGAAGTGATGGAGGAGAAACAATGGAAAGACAGGCGTGGATGAGACTTGTGGAAGTGTCACACCTGTCACGATAGGGAAGAAGATGAAGGAGAAGGAGGAGACGAAGAAGAAAGAGAAACAAAAGAAGGAAAAGGAGAAGAAGATGGAATACATATGTTTTAAAAGACAGATCCCAGAGATAATTTTTGTTTTTTATGAATATATGTATGCCAGTGTGTATGTATGTTTGTATGTACATATATATACGACTGAATGGACAATCTGTTATGCGCAGTTAACAAAATCTAATCAACGGTCGCTTCACCACCACATTCACTTCTACATTCACCTCTACATTCACTTCTACAATCGCTCTGTGGTGGTAAACATTATATATTATACTTCATAACAAAACTATTGTGTAGCATCAACACGGCTTGTCGGTGGATCTTTTTATTTATTATTATTATCATTCTGTTTTCAATTCCTTAAAAAAAACAATTATTGGTTATATATAAATAACTTGGTAGAATCCACGTGTGTGTGTGTGTGTGTGTGTGTGTGTGTGTGTGTGTGTGTGTGTGTGTGTGTGTGTGTGTGTGTGTGTGTGTGTGGCCAGGTAACGAATTCTAGTAGTACCTGTAAACACACAATTATTTATCCTCATTGGAAATAGCTTACCTGTCTATAGAGATAAAAAAAAATTCAGAATTACAAAACCCAAATTCACAGACAGCGAATTTTTTTTTATATATATATTTTTTCTTCATTATGGAATTATTATAACTGTCACTCAAACTTCGAAGATTATAATGTTGACAAAATAACTACAGGGATGGAAACCTTACTCCCGAAAAGCTTCTTATAAAGCATCTGAAACAGAGAGAGAGAGAGAGAGAGAGAGAGAGAGAGAGAGAGAGAGAGAGAGAGAGAGAGAGAGAGAGAGAGAGAGAGAGAGAGAATAAAAGAGAGATTGACATATCCGAGTACAAGGAAGATCTATTAGAAAAGTGTGTATGCATATTTAAAGTGCTTCGATTGAATCTCTCTCTCTCTCTCTCTCTCTCTCTCTCTCTCTCTCTCTCTCTCTCTCTCTCTCTCTCTCTCTCTCTCTCTCTCTCTCTCGTGATCGCACCTATATATATGCTGTTACTCGTCTCGGTAAATTTGTACAATTTCACGAGAATAAACACCTCCATGTGTGTGTGTGTGTGTGTGTGTGTGTGTGTGTGTGTGTGTGTGTGTGTGTGTGTGTGTGTGTGTGTGTGTGTGTGTGTGTGTGTGTGTGTGTGTGTGTGTGTGCGCGTGTGTGTTGAAGTGACCAGTGATAATAAGCTAATTTTTTTTTACAACTTTCCTATATCGTAAGAAACTTTTATCGATGTATGAAACGCTTCTATAATAATAACACACACACACACACACACACACACACACACACACACACACACGTAAATAAAAAAAAAGGAAAAGAGAGAGAGAGAGAGAGAGAGAGAGAGAGAGAGAGAGAGAGAGAGAGAGAGAGAGAGAGAGAGAGAGAGAGAGCGAGAGCGAGAGCGAGAGCGAGAGAGAGAGAGAGAGAGAGAGAGAGAGAGAGAGAGAGATTATATCATATTCCAGACTGGGCATTGAAAGCACGTACACACACACATACATACACATATTTATTATTGTCATACTTTCGTTACCGTTATTACATGTTGAAAAAAGAAAAAAAAAGAAGTTAGATATTGAAAAATCCCAAAAATTTTCCTGCGACTTGGCTTCAACATTTTATTTATTAATTTATCAACTATTTACTTTATTATTATTATTTTTTTTTTTGTAGCGTGAGGTAGGAAGATTAACATTTAGAGTGAGTGAATGATGCGTGGGTTTTAAAAAGTGTTTTGATGTAGTGCAATATGCAAAGTCACGTCACACCGAGCTCACTCATTTGTGTGCCGATCAAAACGCGGATCAACCATTAACTTTCCAACACACACACACACACACACACACACACACACACACACACAAGGGAGAGAGTTTAGCGTTGACGTCACTCATTATATTCTCCCTCGGGTTAAGGGAAGTTTTTTTTTTTCAATATGCTTCACCTCCACCTCCACCCTGCACCCTCCACCCACCTCCACCCACCCACACACTCCCTCCACCTCACCTCACCTCATCTTCACCATCCACACTTTCAACAAACACAATATTTATCGACGAATTTGTAATACTGTAAGTTGTGTTAGAAAAAATAACGTCAACATTTTCTGTGCTATTATAAAATTAAATTGTTTATGTACAATGATTAAAGTTACCTTATATATCCTATTAACTTATTTATTTCATTCTATTATTATTATTATTATTATTATTATTATCATTATTCTTTTCCCGCAGCAAGCGTTAGTATCTACACAGAATAAAACAAAAGTTGGAACATAAACTGTTTTGAAAATATTCTGTTTTACCACCAACGCAGGAATTTTTTTTTCTCTTCTCCGTTAGTCAAAACAAAAGGTTATATTTACCATTGGATTCCATTATTAGTTAGCAGGGTAATGTTACGTAATGTTACGGTGAAGACTGTGTGAGAGAGAGAGAGAGAGAGAGAGAGAGAGAGAGAGAGAGAGAGAGAGAGAGAGAGAGAGAGAGAGAGAGAGAGAGAGAGAGAGAGAGAGAGAATAAAATAGAATAAGATAAATGAAAAAAACGAAACCCACTCACAAATGATATTCTCCTTACTCTTTTTTCCCCTTTCGTTCCCTTCCTTGGAAATTCCCTTCTTCTTCCTTCCTTCCTTCCCTTCCCTTTTCTCGAGTCGAAGCAGCGACCTAATTCCTGTCCCTCGTGACCTGGGTTGACCTGACCTCTCCCGTTACCTCACGTGGAAGAAACAAGGTCAATACTTCTAGGCTTTTAGCTTAACCAACCACAAAGTCATTACGAGTTAGAGTAAGGAAGATGTGTGCTCGCTCTCTCTCTCTCTCTCTCTCTCTCTCTCTCTCTCTCTCTCTCTCTCTCTCTCTCTCTCTCTCTCTCTATCTCTCTCTGATCCATTTGTCGTAAAAGATTAAGGAAAAAGAGAATAAAATGTAGGAAAGAGAATATAATAGTTTTCCCTTTTCCTTCGCCTGACAAATGGTTCCCTAATCATAGTTCTGTTATTGCTGGAATCACTACTATTACTACTATTACTATTACTACTACTACTACTACTACTGCTACTACTAGCGGTGCGCCTATTATTTCGTTAAGCCATAATCGGTAGTGGTGGTGGTGGTGGTAGTGGTAGTAGTAGTAGTAGTAGTAGTAGTAGTAGTAGTAGTAGTAGTAGTAGTAGTAGTAGTAGTAGTAAGGTTATCATAAGTACTGAGAGAGAGAAAGAAAAAAAGAGAGAAAAAATCCGTAGCTATACATAATTTCTCTTTCACTCTCATCAATCATTACCATACAAAGATAATTAGC